>WNYE01000055.1:0-287675 GCA_021396245.1 Sporothrix humicola | reverse complement strand
ATTTAAAACGATAAACTCTTAAAGTATAACTTTACGAAAAAGTTAAAAAAGTTACCGTCGTCGAAGTAACGTACCGTCGTTTAAATTACACTTTTTTTTTATTCTTACACCGTACTATAATAATACGTCGTTCTTCTTTAACGGTAATAACTTTACAAGTACGGTGTTTTTCGGCTCCGATTAAAACTTACTTTTTAAACGAAAAGTTAACTAAACGGTTACGTTTAATACTTCAATAATTTCGGTAACGGTAACCTCCGTCTCCGTTTTTATCTTAAGTGTCGAATAGTCGAACGTTAAAAATAATAACGATAAACTCGTTATAACACCAATAATACTTAAACGATTAATCTTAACGTTAAAAGTATAAAAATAAAAAACTCGTTATAACGCCGGTAATACTTAAACGATAAACCTTAAAATAAAAAAAAAAACCAAGTTTACAAACTATACACTCCTTTATTTTATACTTTGTTTACCGTACTTACCCTTTTTATTTATTTACTATATACAACTATTTATTTATTTATTTATTTATTTAACGTATAACCTTAACAAACCAACATACACTCGTGTAAGCTAAAAAGTTTATACACATAATTCTATGGCAGTTTCTTCCCCATAAGGGTTCTACTTAGTTAATCGCCAATAGTCAAGATTGACTGAGAAAGGCGAATAATAATAATAATAATATCTAGAAAAAAAAAAAAAAAAAAAAAGTATTACGTGCAAAATGTGATAATCATACTTAACTAAAAATATTAGAGATAAAACTCCCTTGTCTTGGATAAATCACACACAGAACATGGCATAACAGATTAATCATTGGTATTTCATCCACTATTAAACGTAGTATGCCTTTCTTCCGCGATTATGGTATCCCGGTATGCACCAACCTTTCATGCAACATTCCTATGCGACACTTACAACAACATTTCCTACAACATCTTCATACAACGGCCATTTCGTACAGCAGCTTTCTCAAACAACGACTTCCTCATGCAACAACACTTTTTGCCGTCCGCTCCTCCACCGCCTACTCCTCCCATCCCTCAATGGGAAAGTTAAAATGCACGTCGCCGTCGCCGCGCGGGACCGCATTGCCATTGGCGTCCCACAGTGTCCGCTCCGTGTACGACACATTGCCCTTCCAGTCCACCAGGATCACCGTCTGCCGCTGTGTGCCGTACATGCCCGTCATGAAGCCCATGGCTTGTTGGTCGGGGCGTTCTTCCGAGGCCAGCGAGGCGTCGGCACCGTCGACCGGCTTCTCGGCCAGGCCGTCGACGCCGTGCTCGTCAACGCTTGCAGCACATACCTTGGGCCCGCCCGCCACGGCCTGTTCCATGGCGCGGCGGTGCTCGTCGTCGCCAATGGCGGGGATGAATACCGAGTGTTTCAGGAGGGGGATCTGGTCTTCGAACGAGAGGCCCGGCTTTTGGGGCAACGTGTCGCGGTCCAGAATTTCGAACAGAGCTTCACGCAGCTCGTCGGGCTTACGCACGCCCTTTTTGACGAGGCCTTCCACCGCCTCCTCGGCTTCGGTATTGGACTCTGCGTCGGCGCGGGCGTGCGCTTCTGCCTCTTCTTCCGCCAGCCGCCGCAGCGCCTCCTTGCCGTCGCGCACCTTGGGCCACACCTCGGGCTCGTCGTAGCTCGAGTTGGAGAGGCCGTACACCTCGCCGCGCCGGCCGGCGATCCACGGCACCTGCGCCACCTGGTCCGCGCGGTTCGAAATAATGGCCAGTCCTTTGTGGCTGCGGGGCGTCTCTTCACTGTCGTCGAACAATGCCTTCCTAAGCTTTCCGCAGATCAGCGAGAAACCGCCCACGCCCTTGACACCCGCCCCGGCCAGCATGCGCTCCACAAACGAGTCCGTCGTCTCGTCGCGGTCCGCCGTCAGCCACGCCGTCACCATGCTGCCGCGGCTGCGCTGGCCGTGGATCGGGTGGGCCGCGTCGTTGGGCGTGTCCTCGCGAAAATTGGTGAGGACGGCAAAGTGGCCGGCCGTCGTGATGCCGAGCCACGTGCCGTGCTCGGGGCGCTGCAGGTCGCGGGACGACAAGATTTTGTGGGAGGAGGATGCTTGTCCCGAAGGGGCCAGCAAACCCGACGCCTGCGGTGTTGGAGTTCCGTTTCCGTTCTTCGGAGTACCTGCTGGCGACCCGGCCAAGGTCCCATTCGGCGTCACGGCCGACGACTTGCCCGGCGTCCACCAGTGTGGCCGCGACGTCGGTCTCAGAATAAACTCATCGCGGTTGTCGATGATGATGAGCGCGTAGTCGGGGTGCGCGGTAGTCAAGAGGACGATGCACATCTTGACAGTAGGTTGTGTTGTGATCTAATGTATGCTATTCTGTTGGAGATTGTCGTGTTTGTTTGGAACTTGGTTGGAACGAGTCCAGGGAGCGTCGCCTTTTTAAACTGGCAGCTTTTAAGGCTGGTGGCAAACCGCGTCGAGTGTATGTAAATGCCCGGCAGTTAATGCTGTGCTGCAGCGGCGGCGTCCGATATCGTCTCGTGTCAATGGGTGTCGAGTGTGTCTCCTGATATTGTGCTGCAAGGGAAAGGCCTGAAAAGAGTGGACTGAGGTCGAGAAAGAGGATGCAGGGCTCGAGTCCTTCAAATACACGTAGCGTTGGGCAGAATTTGACGTTTGGGGCTTGAGAGCCGAGTCCTCAATAAAGCAGTGCCAAGGGGTGCGCGTGAGACGATAACTCAACCGACGTCGAGGTCAAAGTCGAGGATGTGCGTTGTGAGATGATGTATTGCTGTGTAGGATTTGCAGGTTGGTGAATGCAAATAAATGCAAGCTTGCAAGGTTCATGTGATGCTAGGGAGCTTCCTTCCCCGCAGATCAATGAATGGGCAAGCGAGGGCAAGCTCTCTCCTCGAATGCACTAAGAAGGGCAGGCACGATCTTGGCCTTTGAGGACTTGCCTTTGTATTCCAAAAGGCAGGAGCGAACAACAGAGCAATTGGGTCGATTAGGCAAGAAGGCAGTACTGCAAAATGGGAAGCCTGGCGAACGTGAATGTGATGTGAATAAGTTTGAGTCTGAAGTCTGGATGCGAGATGCAGTCCTCGCTGGCAAAAGAAAAAAGAGTGTTGTCTCTGCAGCTCGTTCTGACGTGGAGCTCTGCTTTTGGCTTGTCAATGATCTCGACTTTTCGACTTTCACGTCTTGGGTTTAGATGGAGTGGGAAATGGAGACATTTCGCCCCAATACAGTCCAGTTCAGCCAGTCATAGACACCAGAGCCATGCATCTGGTGCCAGCAGACTGTTCGAGGTCTCGATTGTTTGTCGCTGACTCGAGCTCAATTTAGTGCGTCATTGGCGGGGCTCACCTTGTCTCCACCGGGTCGAGGGTTGCGCCTTCCTGGGCAAACGTCACTCCACGCTGGGGGCCTCCCTTTAGAAACGCAGCCTAACAGTGGCCTGACTAAATCTCGACTGCATACAGCCAAAAACAACGACAAAAAAAGAGCCGCGGCTATTCAACAAACGAAGTGATGAGGACGCAAAAACTGATCATGTATCAGACACGTTATCTTGGTACGTCGTACACATGCAACCACATCCAGGGAAAAAAGATAGAGGGTGTGCCAACGTCAGACGACGGTTGCTGCCGCCGCCACTGTTAACAAGATTTGTTCGTGGGACAACCAACAGTAACAAAAGTACACGCATGTGCGATGCTTCGCTGCCATAATATGATCTTTTTCAGGGGCTACTATTTTTTGAAGCTGTAACGAGGACACGCGCCTCCCTTCAAATGCTGCCTTGTAAGATACACTCTGCAGGCTCGTGTTCTTTTCGTGTCAGACTGTGACATCAGAAATGCCAATCGAAAAGCCTCAAGTATCTTGTCACCCTGACTCCGATGAATCGCTTAAGGCCAAAGAAGAAGGGATCAAAGTATCCGGGTATCATATAGTTGCTCTATCGTGCAAGTTATTCTATCATTAATCGTAACAGATACGCGTGGGCATTGTTGGCAAAGATTGGCCGTTCGTCCCAATAGGCTGCTTGCAGAGCACTGCTTCGTTCACTGCTTGTTTCGTACTTTGTGTCACCAGGTGTCACTGTCATTTGGATCAGCCAGCCCAGGACCTCTTGTGTCCATGGCGCTATCTTTTTCCAGCCAACAAGCTCTGCTCTGGCCGTACAGTCAAGCACGAACTCGACCATCTCATCGCTGTAGCTGTTGTCCGCCGGCAATTCCAAGCGCTGTGTGCAGAACCAGTCCAAGGCCTGGATGGACTCGATGCCAAACGCTTTCGAGAACGTGTAGCTTGCGCTGATGACTTCGCGAAGAAAGGCGTCGTCCGTCCGGATTTCGATGCCGGATTCGAGCAGCAACTGGAGCATCGGAACCGACTGCTGCGCGGCCGCGTAAATGACGAGCTTGCTGGATCTGTAGGTGTTTGTCGATAGCAGGCGGCGCATCAAGGCAAGGCGGCCTCTGTTGAATTCGGTCCTGTAGGCATCGTGCCGCCGTTTCTTCCGCTCAATTAGATCTAGATCTAGATACGGGCCTAGACCTTCGTCATCGTATACTAGACCTTCGTCATCGTATATGTATAAGTATTCGTCGTCGCGTGGGCCGTAATTCCTCAAGTAGAACGACGCTGCGCATACTTCCAAAAGCGTCGCTCCCCACAAGGAGCCGCCCTCCTTTTCCTTGCCCTTTCCCTTTTTCGATTCGCCGGGCAGCTCGCCCCAAAGAGGCTCGACCACTTCGGCGCCGTGGTCCATGAGGTACCCGGCAAAGCCGAATTGGCCATCCAGACAGGCCACATAGATGAGTGGGATCCCGCGGCCGAGCAGAACGTCCGGGTCGGCCCTGCATTCCTCCACGAGCCAGTGTGCCATGTCGTGGTGGCCGTTGGCGTAGGCGTAAAAGAGAGGCGTCAGGCCCTTTTCGTCCTTGCGGTTCGTGATCTCTGGGTCCTTTTCCAGCAGGTACGAGAAAAATTCGATGCTGCCGCCGACTGCCGCCAGCCAAGGGGCTGCGTGTATCCACGGATCCGGAGCGGGAGAAGAAGAGGACAGAGAAGAGGGCCGCTGTTCCTGCTCAGTCACCCCTCGTTCGTAAAGCAACTTTGCAACCTCGAAATGCCCATGGCAGAGAGCAACGTGAAAAGGCGTGACGGCAGCATGGTCCAATGGATGGATTCGTTTCCTTCGTCCTGTTCCTCCTCTGCCAAACCCAGACCGATTGTCCAGGGCCACATTAGTAGCGCACCGGCACAGGCCCCACGCAAACAAATCAGTCCGGGCGCCGTGGTCAAGCAAGACTCGCACAGTTTCGATAGAACCGTTCCGAGCAGCGAGGTGGATCGGTAGCCAGGAGTCTGCATTGGGGTGTTTCCAGTGGATCTTATTGTGAAGTAAACCATGATGTATACTATGATGTGGACGCTGGCTCACCCCGAAGTCGACATCCAGGAGAGGCAGGCACGGCAGCCAAGGAAAGCCCTCTGCCTCCGTCCACCAGAGCGACGAGTACGGGACACCCTCTTTCCAAGCATCGGCATCAGCGTCATCGGCTGTTCTTGCTTCAATTTGGGATAGGATGGCTTCCGTATCGAACATGCCGCTGTACGCCATAGAGATGCTCAGTGGCGATGGCTGAGCGCTCGCCAATGGAGACCATGCCTCGTTTGGATCGGCCCCCTGATCGAGCATGTGCTTGACCAACTCGGGGCCGCCATATTCACAGATGAAGCCAAAGAGCCAGGGCCTGTCAGGGTATCGACGCCAGAAACGATTCAACGCCGCGTGGTATATTTCGGGAATCGAGCAAAGCCGCCAAAGGTCCGCTACGCTCAGATATGACGCAACAAGGTCGAAGAGCTCCATAGGGAGCATCCCCAGATAACTACTAGGAGTAGTGGCCATATTGGCTGGGCATGATGGAGGCTGTCGCTTTCGGGCGCGAGGAGACCGGCGGTATGCAATGTATCGAGTTGGGCGTCTGCGTTGCTATTTGTCGCCGTCGAATTGAATTGGTCGACACTGGTGACCAGAGAAAAAAGGAGGTCAATTTCAAAACGACAGCTCCGAGCATCTTGCAGCTATTTTGGGACATCAACACGTGACACGGCATCGTGCCCCTGCCAAAAACGGAATCGACATTAAGACGTCAAATATCTTTCGTTTCCAGCTTCTTGTATTTCAATGCTGCACGAAGAGATGTCATGATTTCTGTGACAATGCAGTCCGTGTCATTGGCCGTTTTTGCCCGAAGGGTGATAAGAAAGTATGTCAAAAAGAGGTGCCGTCTCCAGCTGTGTGCCAAGCCAAGGGTAAGGCACTGTCGATCTAGGATTTCTGTTCCGCGTTGATTACCTTTCCTGACCGTGAGATGATCACATTGCACCGGCTCAACATAAGAATCGAGCAAAGGTCGATTGGAAGATAGAAAGCCAATATTGTCGCGTGTATCGAGGGTAAATGACGTTAAAGGATGAAGCTTCGTCGAACCCTACACGTGACAATTTTCTGCAGAACTCCAAAACGCGCCTTCCTTGTCGGAATCCACAGGCCGCTCACCCACAGTGGCCCAGAAGGGAAACAAAGAAAATAATTCGCCCGGTGCCGCACCAAGCTGACACCCGCGAACACTTGTTTTTGAAGTGGTCAAAATGTCCAGGCACCAGGGCCGCCCACTTCCATTTTTCCTGGGATTCTGTCTCTTCTTTCTCTTTTTCCCTTTTCCCCACGCGCCCAGACCAAGCCAAAGCCTTGTCCTCAGATCGAGCCATCTGATAAAAACGTGCTGACTTTTAAGCTTTTTTATCAATACGCGTTTCGATACGTGTTATCAACAATCGAGACCAAGATTGACTCCAGTTGACTTGAAGGCTCCACGAGATGACGAGTTTTGGCCTGGGAAAGAACGCTGCCTGTTAGGCAATCGCATTTGCTGGCTGTGGACACGTCGACTCCAGTGAAGAAACTTCCCGCCAAACTCTCCGTCGTCGGAGATGGACCTTGTCGACGCGGCTAGCCGGCCTAGTCGTCCTCGCTTTCCCTAACCGACGGCCGTGCCTGCCGGGCTTGCCGTCGTTATGCGCACTTCGTACTTTCATTTTTTGTCCCTTCCCATTGCGCCTTCCTGATGTAGAACATGCTATCTGTCGATTTTGATTTTGAGCTCGATATCTGTGCCGCAATTGCAGACTGCCCCAAATGCAACGCTTATTCTGTCGTCACTGCATTGACTGACACGGAGTCCTTACCCCCTAGCACTTGTCGTGTTTCCTGTTTCATGGGATTCGATCCTTTCAGACTCCTCGCGAACCAGACAGTCCAAACACGGCCTTCAACCCCGCGAAACCCGCCAAATCCGCGAAATCTTACGTTTTGCTCGGGCCAACATTGACCAGGCCCAGAACGTATCGGGGAGCCAGCATCGCTGTCCTTTTACCTTTGCTCCGCCGCGGACATTATCAGCGACCCGGCACGTTATCCGATTTCTTATCCTCTTCATCCTTTCATTTTCTTTTTCTTACTGTGTTTTTTCGTCATTCAGTTTTGTTTCTTCCGTTTTGTATTTGTATCTCATCATAGTCGCTCTTTCCTTTTGTCGTTTATTCGTTCCTTACCTTTGTGCCCTTGCCCCTTTTCTACCACCATCGCTCCTTCCGTCTGTGACCACAAACACCTACGTGGGCTGATCACAACAAAATCGACTCCCACCCATCCTCACCATGGACTTCTCCGGGTGCCACGACGACAACTCGTTCGGCCCCGCCGTCCAGGGCTGCCGCGGCGACTTTGACTTTACTATCCGCTTCGAACAGCTCGTCCTCGGCATCATCCCGCCCGCCGTCTTTGTGCCACTCGTGCTGCCACGCCTCATCCTCCTCTGGAAGCGGCCCAAGATCATTGCCGGTCCCCTTTTGCTGGCATCGAAACTCGTCACCGTCGTCGCCCTCGCCGGTCTCCAGCTCGGCACCCTCATCCTCAGCGCCTCGCAGCCTGGCAAATTTAAAACTGTCTTCACAGCCTCGTCCGCGCTCGCGCTGCTCTCGTCAATATGCATTTTTGCGCTCTCCTATACCGAACACGGCCGCTCGCCCCGGCCTTCTATTCTTCTGTCGGGCTACCTTTTGCTGAGCGTGCTTTTTGATATCACCATGGTCCGCACGTTCTGGATGGCACGCGACGACTCGATTGTCGTCTCGGGCGGCGTGGGTGGCCCGTCCGTCATAGTGGCCGGCTACGACCTCAATTCGGCAGAGACCATCTTTTGCCGTCTCTTTTCGGCCGCCCTCGGCTTCAAGACTGTCCTTCTTCTCCTCGAGTCGATGCAGAAGCGATCGATTATGCGCCCCGAGGCCGGCTGGAAGAACGAAGACCACAGCCCTGAGGAAACCAACGGACTCTTCGGTCTCAGTACCTACACATGGCTCAACACGCTCTTTTTCAAGGGTTACCGCAACGTCCTGTCCCTCGATGACCTGTTTGCCCTCGACCACACCATGTCCACAAAGCGCCTCGAGGCCAAGCTGACCAAGTATGCCAACGAACCGCCACCGCCGCCCAAGGACGGTGCGGAGGTGCGGCCGAACGCGCCTCGAAGCCTCTACAGCTTTGGCGGCAAGAAGCAGGGCCTTACACGCGCTCTGATCAAGGCCCTGGCCACAGAATTCTTGCTGCCCATCGGCCCTCGCCTGGCCCTGACTGGTTTCTTGTTCGGCCAGCCCTTCCTCATCAACGCCGCTCTGACATACCTCGAAATGCCCGACGACCAAGCCCCACGCGACAATGGCTACGGCCTCATTGGTGCTACATTCATTATCTACGTCGGTGTTGGCGTGTCCACGGCCGTCTACTTTTACTACCAGGAGCGTGTCATGTTCATGGTCCGTGGCGCCCTCGCCGGTGCCGTTTACCGAAAGACGACCGAGCAGCGCCTCGACGCGGCTGACGACGCCGCCGCCCTCACACTGATGAGCACCGACATTGAGCGAATTCGCGCAGGCCTCATCCCCATCAACGAGTACTGGGCCAACATTATCCAGGTCGCCCTGGCCAGCTGGCTGCTCGAGCGCGAGCTGGGCGCCGCCTTTGTCGCGCCCCTTGTTGTTATTATCTGTGCTGTCGGTTCTCTCGGCTCTCTCGCTTTCATGATTGGCAAGCGGCAAAAGGCCTGGATGGCCCTGATCCAAAAACGCGTCGGCATGACCAGCAACACCATTGCCCACATGAAGCACCTCAAGATTTCTGGTCTGGCCGGCCCTGTCGAGACCATTATCCAGCAGTTGCGCATCGACGAGCTGGCTGTCGGCTCGCGCTTCCGCCTGATCATGTGCTTTGCCGCCACGGCCGCCTACTCGCCACAGATGCTGTCGCCCGTCTTTGCCTTTGTCTTTACGACGCGCACACTAGACACGGCCAACGTCTTTACAGCGCTATCCTTTGTCATCCTCGTGACCATGCCCTTCATCATGGTCCTGCAAGGCCTGCCGACCGTCGTGTCATCGTTTGCCTGCCTCGATCGTATCCAGGAGTTCTTGGAGAAGCCGCCACGCGAAGAGTTCCGGACTCCTCTCACGGATAAGCCTCAGGAGAAGCCAGACGCGTCTAACCCGATCGAAGGTGATGCCATCACCATTGACGCTGCCAGCCTCGGCTGGGGAAGTGACAAATTCAGCCTGCCCAACGCCCAGTTGACCATCCCCTCATCGAAGCTCACCATTATCGTCGGCCCTGTCGCCTCGGGCAAGTCCACGCTCTGCAAGGCTCTTTTGAGTGAGGTTCCATACTACACTCCTGGTAGCTCTCTTCGTGTCGACCTTCGCCGACCGGATGGTCGTCTTCGTCGCATCGGTTACTGCGACCAGACTCCGTTCCTGTTTAACGCCAGCATCCGCGACAATGTCATTGGTCTGGCTGACCCGGATGACGTGTTTGACGAGGCCCGCTACCGCCAGGCTATCGAGGCGGCCATGCTTCTCCCCGACCTGTCACTCCTCCCACACGGTGATCGCACCAAGGTCGGCAGCAATGGTATCACGCTCAGTGGTGGCCAGAAGCAGCGTGTGTCTATCGCTCGTGCCCTCTACGTCAACACCGATATGTACATTTTCGACGATGTTCTGAGCGGCCTTGATGCCGATACCGAGGAGCATGTGTTCAACCGTGTTTTTGGCCCCGAAGGCATCCTGACCCACCAACGTCACGCCACTGCCATTCTGTGCACACACTCTGTTCGTCATCTGCCTGCAGCCCAGCACGTTGTGGCACTCGATGCAACCGGCGCTATTGTCGAGCAAGGTTCTTTTGAGGCTCTCCTGGCCAATGGCAGCTATGTTAAGAGCCTAGGTGTCAAGGACAAAAAGAAGAAGAAAGGCGGTGCTGCGGGCCTTGTCGTGGGCGAATCTGCAGAGAGTGGCGAAAGCAGTGATCTCGACTCGTCCCAGGTTGCTGCGGACGATACGCGAGTGGTTGCCGCCATGGCTGGCCGTAACGGCGGAGAGCCCGTCGACGCCGAATTGGAGGCTGCCAAAGAAGCTGGTCGTGCCCTCGGTGACACATCGGTTTACAAGCACTACCTCGTCCGCATCGGTCCCTGGCCTCTGACCGCTTTCGCCGTATTTGGTCTCTCGTTTGGTTTCCTGTACAACTGGGGCAACATCTGGATCAAGTTTTGGGTCGAGGACCGCGAACGCCTGCCGCACTCCAACCACTCGACGGCCTTTTACCTCGGCATGTACGGCTTCTTCCAGTTTATTGGTCTCATGAGTCTCTTTATTGTCTGTCTCGTCAATTTCCGCACCGTCATCAACATCTCCGGTGCCCGTCTGCACAAGGAGGCCCTGCAAACCGTCGTCCGCGCACCGCTTCGCTTCTTTACCAAAACCGACAATGGCGTCGTCACCAACTACTTTTCACAGGACATGACGCTCATTGACGGCGAGCTGCCTGCGTCCCTCACAAACGTTGGTGTCGGTTGGTTCCTGGCCTTGTGCAGCGCCGCCGTCATTGCCACGTCGTCGCCCTACCTTGCCATCTGCTACCCTCTGATTGGCGGTGTCTTCTATTGCATCCAGCGCTTCTACCTGCGCACATCGCGCCAACTTCGTCTCCTTGATCTCGAGGCCAAGTCGCCCCTTTACACACACTTTTTGGACACAATCAAGGGCTTGGCCACCTTCCGCGCCTACGGCTGGGTCCAGCCGGGCATTGAGCTCAATGACCAGCTCGTCGACCGCTCGCAGCGCCCGGCATACCTGCTGGCTATGATCCAGCGCTGGCTGACGTTTTCACTACAGTTTGTCATTGCCTTGCTGTCGACGACAGTCGTGACTATGGCCACACAGCTGCGGTCCAACACAGCCTTTACAGGTGCCAGCATGATCTTGCTCATGAACTTTGGCGATATCCTGAGCTTCATCATGTACGCCTATACTCTGTTGGAAACATCGCTCGGCGCCATCAGCCGGCTCAAGACGTTTAGCGAAAACGTGCATGGCGAGTCGTACTACGACAACGCCGACGAGAACGTGGTGCCGCCGCTGGCGTGGCCAACTCGCGGCGAGATCCGCCTCAACAACGTGTCGGCGACCTATGAGTGAGTCAACGCGGATCTGGGATGTAATGTAATGAACGTATACTAACGCTGCTACAGCGACACGACCGACATGACCGACTCGAACAAGCGCCCGCAAATGGTGATTGACAACATCAGCCTGACGTTCCGCGCTGGTGCCAAGGTGGCCATCTGTGGCCGCACTGGAAGGTAAGCAGATCTGATGAACCATTTTATTGACACATTCTCGTTACTCACGTGTTTTAGCGGCAAATCGTCATTCATTCTTCTCCTTCTGCGTCTTTTGAACCAGCATACCGGAGATGACGCTGGTGTCCCTGAGAAGAACACGTCGGGCTCGGATGGAGAAGCGACTGGAACACCAACGGGAACCGGCGCCGGCTCCATCTTTATCGACGACCTGCCGCTGCACACAATCGACCGCCCCACTCTGAGAGAGCGCGTCATTGCCGTGCCCCAGGATGCAGTGTTCCTGCCCGACGGAACCTCCTTCCGCGAGAACCTCGATCCGTTTGGTGCAGCTGATGCCGAAATGTGCCAGGCCGCCCTCGAGACAGTCGAGCTCTGGCCGTTTGTCCAGGAGCGCGGCGGTCTCGAGGCCGGTCTGACGGCCGACACGCTGTCGCAGGGCCAGAAGCAGCTGTTCAGTTTAGGTAGGGCCATTCTGCGGCGCCGCGTCCGCGCTGCTGCCGGGCTGTCCGGCCAGGGATCTGGTATTCTGCTGCTGGACGAGGTCTCGTCGAGTGTCGACCAGGACACGGACCGGGCTATGCAGACTGTGATTCGCGACGAATTTGCCGGTTATACGGTGATCATGGTCAGCCACCGCCTCGACATGGTATTGGCAACGTGCGACACTGTTGTGGTGTTAGACCAGGGCCGTGTGGTGGAGACGGGCGTGCCGTCGGAGCTTGTTGAGCAAGACGGCACACGTTTCCGCGAGCTGTGGCTCGTTGGTAAAAAGGAGTAACTGTAGGGAAAAGAACTGGAAAAAAATAGAGTGGCTGTATTATAGAGAGATCTTTCCTCATTTTGTACCATTTCTGGTTGTTGATATCTGTTCGCTTCTCTCATTTCTGGCATATCATATCTGTACACCTCACAACATCCATACTCAGTCTAGACCTTTTGACGACAAGACAGGTGGTCAATTCAATAGAACGTGTAGAATAGACACGTATAAACAATCGCAAAGAAATAGAATAAAAAGTAAGAATCGGTGCAATGATCAATTATCCTGCTGCCTGAGCCTGTCTCTCTTTGCCTTCACCTGTTCGCATCCGCGTCAGCCGTTAGAGTCAAAAGCAGAGCCTCAAGACATATTGTACGAAGTAGGCCGAGTTCAGACAGGCATCGAACTAGAATCAAAATGGCAAAGAGCTTTTGTTGAAATAAGAATTCAAAAGTGTCCTCTTGCAAGGCCAGGCTGGCAACAAAACAAATGCGCCTTGCCTTGGTCCGATACATAAACTGCAACGAGGCAACGAATTACACGATACTAGAGACCAAATTCTCAAGAATATTTCTCGAATTATTGTCGTTTTTCCAAAGGAATATTAAGCCCTTTTCGCTACCTCTCTCTTTCGTCTCTTTACTCTACTTCGCCCTTTGTTCGTTCTGTCTCAGACAAGCAGAAAATAGAAAGGAACAGCGCCTACACCTGACCGGACGCCGCACTCTCTTCGCTCTATTTTCCTTGTTTTCAAGTCGGCAGGTCGGCTATCATCCTTTCGCTCCTTTCCAGTGGTCATACAATTCTTTGTTCTTTCTGGTGAGCATTTTGTCTTTCGTCTTTGATTGTCTGTCGCTTCGCAACCGCCTCTTCACTTACACCGCTGTGCGACGAGCGCCAACCCCACTTCCCTTGTCCCTTCCCTTGCCGGACCGCCCTATTGCAGGAAATGACGTAGCCCGTCTGGTGGCCTTTTCTGCCTTTTTGGCCGTTTTCTGCCATTTTAGCTGCGCTACGGGCGTTATATCCCCCCACTCCCACGCACCACGCGCCCACGAGCCCACGAGCCCACCTGCCGCATTAATTGCTCCACCCGGCCGAGCTGCTTTAGGGCCGTTTTGGGCCCATTTGGGACCTTTTACAGCGCTTTCCCAACGTGCAGGGGTGGGGCTGACTGCGACGATTGCCGCCTGCCTTGCCTTAATCCCCAGTCCTTCATTGCCCGTCATTTGGTCATTTTGCGCATTTACTTCACTGTCGTGCCCCCTTTTGTCCAACCTGTCTTTCACTTTACTGCCCTCACACGCTTCGCCCCCTCATTCCCCGAAAAAGGGTCACCTGCAGGGCCCTCGCACCACGCTTGTGCAAGATAAGACTTACTTTTGGCTTTCTTCCCTTGGCTTTCCATCTGGTTTCCGTTACTGCTTTCCGCCTCTGCATATTTGCATCCATCACATCGTCCATCGTACCTTCCCCATCGTATCGTCCCTCGTGTCACTCTTCCCTGCTGCAGGACCAAAAAGTAAGATACAGACAAGGCCCACTGATCCCACTACACCCTCACTGCATCACTGTACCTCCACCCTTCCTATCCGCTTTCGTTCCCCTGCCCCGCCGCCAGCCGCGTCCGCTCCTACCGCCTTTCATTCTGCCCTCTCTTTCTGACGACCTCCTTTCGTATCGTCCTTGCCTTTTTTACTTCGTCCCTTTTTCGCTTCTAACAAGATAGCCGCAGCCAGCAGCAACGTTATCTGGCGATCCAGAAAACCGACCGTAACGACTTATCTTTCAACCCTCTTATCGCCCTCCCTTTCTCTCTCGCCCACGTTGTTCTCCTCGCTTCTCCCACGCGCGCAAGCTCCCTTGCCGCGATCGCAATAGAGCCCCTCTGTTGCTCTTCTCTTGAAGCCCCGCGCTTCTTTGACGACGACCTCTTTCTCCTCGACTTCTTTTGTACACGGCCGCCACCATGTTTGACATTCTCCCCAAAGCTCTGGCGTAGGTTCTTTTTTCTTGTCCTCGCTTCGCTCGTTGCTCGTCGTCTTCACCGTCGCTAACAGTCTGCAGCTCCGTCGCCTCGTTCCTCTTCCCCCTCTTCGCCTCCTACAAAGCCCTCAACACCTCCGACCCGGCCCAGCTCACCCCATGGCTCATGTACTGGGTCGTCCTCGCCTGCGCTTTATTGGTTGAGTCGTGGACCGAATGGATTTTGATGTGGATTCCGTTTTACCACTACTTCCGCCTCTTTTTCCTGCTCTATCTAGTCCTACCCCAGACACAGGGCGCCCGCGTCCTCTACCAAACCTATCTGCACCCCTGGATCACCGACCACGAAGCCCAGATCGACGAGTTTATCGGCTCCGCGCACGCGCGCATGCGGTCCGCAGGGATGCACTACCTTAAGCAGGCGATTGCGTACCTACGGACGGCCCTGGGACTTCCGGCCCAAGAGGAGTCGGCAGCCTCGTCAGCGTCCGCCTCCAACAACGGCGTCAGCCCCCAGTCATACACCCAGGCCCTGCTGGCCCGCTTCACGTTGCCGAGCGCCCGCTGGCCGGGCGGCGCCATGGGCTCGGCCGCGGCCGCCGCCGACAATTCGGCAGACCCCTCCGTCCCCTCGACCAGCGCCGATTTCTATAGCATGCTAGCCACGGCCGTCGGCGCTCTGGGCACCGCCACGGGCGCAGCAGGCGGCGTCGCCGCCGGTGCGGCCGCCTCTGCGTTTTCGCGAGGCATCTTTGGTGGCGCGCCCGGGGCGGACGACAACCTCACCGCCTCCGGCACGCTGGTGCCTCCCCACGTCCAGGAAGCCGACCGCGCTTCCTTTTTGGCCACCCAGCGCGACCGTCTGCGCACGCTGCTGTCGGCCCTCGAGCGCGAGGCGGCACAGCTCGAGGACGAGGACGAGGTCCTGTCGAAAACGTCGCCCCTGTCCCGCCCGCTGAGCAGCGCCAGCGGCCTTAGCAAGAGCCGCAGCGAGGCCGATTTCGAAAAGATTGACGCCGAGAGCGGGACCGAAGAGGACAAGCCTGTGCGAAACCGGCGGGGGCACGGTGCTTCAGGACTGAGCGGCGACGCATCACATCCCGGCGCGGGCGGCCGCACGACGAGCGGTTCGTGGATGCCGTGGGGCTGGGGCAGCAAAGACGGTGCGGGGCCGGACAACACTGAAGGACCTTCCGACGACAACGCCGGCAAGAGCTCGTCTGTGGAACACTAGATCTGGGTCACGGCAGACGCGCGCAAGCACGCAAACTAGACTACGCGACTACGCGGTGTTTTGTACAATCTTCATTGATGTTTTGCTTTTGTTGTTTGCTTTTACTGGTGTTTTATCTGGGACGGAATACGGGTGGTGTTACATGTATTTTATAATGTCTGTTCGTTCTCATCATTTGTCGTTTTTCACACACATACACACGGTCTTCGTCTCTGGCAGCCATGGATAGACATTGTGCGCCATGCAGGAACCTCGACGCACCGGTAATAGAATCAATCTTCTCCCGTGTCTACAACAAGTCACTATACAGTCGTGTATACGTAGATGAGTTGTGGTATTTTGTAGACACTCTATGTGTCTATATGTTCATGTTCTATAGTACAGGATATCCGTTTATCGTTGGCATCACGATGGCTCCGTCGCCCCTCACTTCGTCATCGCATAAGGATACGCCGGCGGCGTGTCCTTGCGCAGCCAAATCTGCCGCTTCTTCTTTGTCACCACATGCTCCACCCACACCTCGCGGCAGTACTCGGCCTTGAACGTCCGGATAAACCGCGGGTCCCATAATTCGGATGCAACGCCCAGGTCCTTGCAGCACCGCATCATCGCATTCGACTTGCTGCCCTCGCCCGCCGTCGCAATCCCGTCGTCGCCGCCAAAATACGGGCACTCGCCGCGCGCCTGGCCCACGAACCGGCCGTTGGCCACGAGCGCGTACTCCCGCGACACGGTCTTTTCGGCCACCATGAGGTCGCCGCGGGGCGCCAGGCCCCAGCCGCCGGGGCCGAACGCCAGGTTCAGGATGCGCCGGTACTTGATTTCCGGCAAATAAATAATGCCGTCCGGCTTGATTTCAACGTCCTGGGGGTCGATGGGCGCCATCAGGACGCGGGCGACCTCGGGCGAAAAGGGCGTGGTCGACAGGCCGTGGAACGACGCAGACCAGTCGACGGGCGGCGCGTTGGGGTCGACGGCCGGGCCCTGAGGAGAGACTCCAACAGCGTCTGGGACGGAGATAGGTGCGGGTGGAGGGGGCGGTGGCGGTGCTGCCTTTGCGGGAGCTGCCTTTGCGGCAGCCGGCTTTGCAGGCGTTGCAGGTTTGGCCGCAGTCGTTGTGCGCGGCGCAACCGGCGAGGCCGCCGTGCGTGTCGAGTGGATGGGTCGGCTTGAAGAGGAGGGGGAAGTCGATTTCAAAGGAATTGTGGTGGTCTTCTTAACGGCAGGCCGTGCTGTGGCTGTTGAAGTTGTCGAGGCCGAACGGGAGAAGAGGGCAAGGCGCCTCGCCGCCTGCGGCACCAGCGAGCGGACAGCCCGCGGTGTAGACATTTTGGAGGGAGTAGGAAGTTGATTGAGGAAGGATGGCCGCCAATTGAGGTGGGGTCGTGGGCGTGGAGGGTTGTGTTGGTAAGACCACGTCGAATCTGTGTTTTTGAGGCTATCGAAAGCTCGTCAGGAGGCTGGCAGATTAGATTGGAGATTTGCAGTTTGCAGTAGACACGGCTGGCCAAGGTTGGCGCTAAGCTCCAGCGTGAAGGGCTCCACCAAAAATTGACAACAGCATTCACAGCGCAACAGCGCAGACTTTTACAGTGGCAATTCAAGTGAAGATATATGAAGAGTGAAAGAAGTTGCAACGATTGAATAATTTACCTTTATAAAAATGAACAAAAAATAATGATATAAATAATGCGATACGTAACTGTTTTATTCGTTGTACAAAAAAAAAAAAATTACTGTTAGTTGGTAACAGAAAAAAAGCAAAAAAGAATTGATAAGAGTGGGATTCGAACCCACGCCTCTTGCGAGACTAGCAAGTTCACGTTGCTCGACTCGAATCCGGAAATTCTCGCCTAGAACCTGAAGCTAGCGCCTTAGACCGCTCGGCCATCTTACCATTTGCTGAATGTGGAAGTCGGGCTTCGAGTTAAAGTATATAAGAGGAGGTTCTATGCAGCGAATAGCGACAAATTATTTCAAATTGGTCAAGACGGACAGACCGGACCGAAGTTGTACAAGTCATGAGCAGAGTTCTATACCAGCCAGCTAAAATACAACAATATACAGTATAAACTTTCTATAAAAAAGTCTCCTTTCCTCTTCACTTCTCCGGCTCTACATCCTTTGTGCTTGTGCGCTCGTCATTGTTGTGTGCTTTCCAGCAGGCTCGAAACTTTTCCATCTACACAAAATGTCAGCCCACATCAAGGTCATTGGAAATTGGAGATCTTTAAAGAAAACAACAAACATTCAACTGCCAGCCTTCATCCTACTTACCTCGTCTTTACATGCTCGCCAGTCCTTCTTCTCGTAGTAGCAGTCTGTGAGTTTCATGTTCTCGTCTTTCATAAAGCTCGTTAGTCATGTGCCATCATATGAGAGTCGCTCTTTCCTCAAAAATGCTTACCTGCACAGCCTGTGCTGAAGATTCTCTTGTCCCTTGAGAGAAAATTAGTATTAGATATGCTCAGGCTTCGTAAAAGTAATAATGGAGTAGCGGCCAACCTACCACTCATCGGGCTCGTCGTCGTCTTGCGCTACCGCCGAGGCCTCAGCCTTGCTCTCGTCTTTTGTCATTTCGGTCGAGATCAGATGGAGCTCAGTCTGTCAATTGGATTGTTGAATGCTGCAGTTGCCTTCTTCGGTAATGTAGATCTCCTGTCGTCCGCGCCTTCCTTCGTTATAGCTCTGTTGTTGGGAAAGAGTGATGGACCACAAATCTGATGTCGGTTGAGTCAAGAACGGAGCAGTCTGTCATACGTCAATCCTCAACAAACGCTGACATGCCGCCTTGTACTGCCAAAAGCCGCTGTAAGGCGGTGAAAGCTGCTCACCAATCGCCACGGAGCCTGCCAAAATACACCAAAATTTTAGTGCGGCACTTCCCCAACTGCCCTGTAAAGCTCTACCCACTATGCAGGTTTTAGCGTCATCCCACCATCGAGCCTTCCCTGGCGCTCTTTTTTTTTCTTTGGTCTGGTCTTTCCCAATCAAATCAGATTGATTGCCGTTGGCAGCCGCGCCTGCCCTCGGGATTCCGTTGTTCGTGACTGCAAGAGTAGAAAAAAACTGGAGAGCTATATAGCTCAAGAGCTCCCATATCCAATTGACTCACAGTCACAAGGCAGACTTCTAGACAGAAGCTCACTTCGTTCGCTTCTGCCGCCGCCATGCCTGCCCGCAAGCTCAACGTCCTGGTCTACGCCGGCTCCGGCACCACCACAGAGTCCGTCCGCCACAGTCTGCTCACTCTCCGCCGCCTCCTCTACCCCAACTATGCCGTCATCCCCGTCACCGAGGATGCGCTCGTCAAGGAGCCCTGGCAGGCCACTTGCGCCCTGCTGGTCATTCCGGGCGGCGCTGACATGGGCTACAGCCGGGTGCTCAACGGCGCGGGCAACCGCCGCATCGCGCAGTATGTCCGCGCAGGCGGCAAGTATCTGGGCTTGTGCGCCGGCGGCTACTACGGCAGCGGCCGCTGTGAGTTTGAGGTGGGCAACAAGCCGCTCGAGGTGATTGGCCGGCGGGAGCTGGGCCTCTTCCGGGGCACGTGCCGGGGGTGTGCGTACCCGGGGTTTGCGTACAAGAGCGAGGCCGGCGCCCGAGCTGTCCAGATCACAATCCACCGCGAGGCGTTTGTGCCCAAGGGGGCCAAGACAAAGGGGGCGGTCGACCTTCCCACGTCGGCGTACAGCTACTACAACGGCGGCGGCGTGTTTGTGGACGCCAAGAGTGCCGACAATGTGCAGGTGCTGGCGAGCTACCCGGACGACATTGCCGTCGACGGCGGCAAAGGACGGGCGGCGATTATCTACTGTACCCTCGGCGAAGGTGCCGCCATCCTGACAGGGCCTCATCCTGAGTAGGTCCCCACTCCATGCACACCATCAATGTCGCCTACTAACAACACAGATTCGAACCCGCCAACTTGTCGGAACGCCCCGATCTCCCACACTACGATGAGCTCCTGCGCACGCTCCGCAAAGACGACGAGTCCCAGTCCCGCGTCAAGTTCTTCAAGGCGTGCCTCGTCAAGCTCGGCCTCGAGCTCGGCAACGGCAGCGCCATCCAGCCGCGGCTGACGGCGCTGCATGTCACCACGCTCTACCCCGACGAGGTCCAGGAGCTCATGTACAAGTGGGAAGAGATCGTGTCCAAAAAGGGCTCCGACTCGTTTATTCGTGACGAAAATGACACGTTCCGCGTGCTGCACCCCGACTCGGGCCCCTTGGCATGGCCGCCCGAGGCCAACGTGTCAACGCCGCTCTCGGACGACGACAGCGTCGGCCAGGGCTATGGGCAGAGGAACCAAAAGACATTTAGCTCGGGCATGCTGATGGATCTGGTGGATCGGGCACTGAGGTACCCTAAGCTGTCTGAGCTAATTGGGCGCGTGGCCGACGGTACGGCGCCCGATTCAGAGACGGACATGTTCCGTGCCATCCTGGAAGCGATTGCTAACCACGAGGAAGAGGGCGACGAAACCAGTAGTAGTAGCAACCCGGCCGCTGTGGCTGCTTCACTATCAACAACATCCATTAATGATTGGCGCGAGTCGTGGAAGAAGCACCGGTCGGCGTTTGACAGGATCGTCGACACAATCTACAAGGCCGTCGGCCGTTCCCTGCTAGGCCACCCCGACGACGTGCCCAAGCTCGACCTCGACATGAAGCAGGAAATGTGGAGCTCGCTTGTGCACTCGTGGGAGGACAAGCGGAGGCGGAAGGAGGAAGAAAGTAGACCACGAGAGGGCGACGAGACTGCCGAAAAGGCGCAAAAACAGGTCGACGGCGACACAGAAGGACGCCTCATGCAGCTCGTCGACGAGGTCGCCGGCGACGACACCGACGACGGCACCGTCAAGAAGATTGTCGTCTACGAGGGCGGCTGGCCGAGCGCCGTGGCCGTCTTTGACTATGGCGTCTTCTACCGCGCCCTCGCCACATACAGGCTCGGACTGTCGTCGAGCAACAACCGCAACCACCACCCCGACGAAGACTATGAATGGGGCAACCAGCTCATGTACGCCAAGGTGACGACGAGCACCAACACGCTGCTCGAGAAGAACCCAAAGCTGCTGGCGACCCTACCGACCGGCTTCACTGTGACGGCCACGCGCCAGCTAGCGGCCCGTGGACGAGGCACAAACGTCTGGCTCGCACCCGAGGGCCAGCTGATCCTGTCGACCGTCATCAACCACCCGCACCGTTTTGGGAGTGGCAGCGGCATGGGCGGCACCAGCGGCAACCGCCCCGTTGTCTTTATCCAGTACCTCGCGGCCATTGCCATTGTCGAGGCCATCCACGCCTATGCGCCCGGGTTCGAGGCCCTGGACGTCAAGCTCAAGTGGCCCAACGATATCTATGCGCTGGACACGACGAGCCCACGCAAGGAAGGCGAGGCGCCCTCATACGTCAAGATTGGCGGTATCCTGTCGTACTGCGCCTTCCATAACGGCCACTACCAGGTCGTGCTAGGTATTGGTCTCAATGCCGTCAACAAGAAGCCCACCACGAGTCTCGAGGCGCTGGTGCCGCAGGCTCTCAGAGAAAAGATTCTCGGCGACGCGGCCTCCGCCTCCAAAGAAGTCATCAATGTCGAAAAGCTGCTGGCCTGCGTGCTCGTCCACTTGGAAGCCTTGTACAAGCAGTTCCTCCGCCAGGGCTTCGCCGGTGAGCTCGAACGCCGCTACTACCGCCACTGGCTGCACACGAACCAGATCGTCACTCTCGAGGCCGTGGTCGGTACGCCGCGGGCGCGCGTCCTGGGCATCTCGACCGACTGGGGCCTGCTGCAGGTCGCCGAGGTCGTGCAGACCGTCGGCGCATCGTCTGTCCGAGGCGGCGAGGGCGAAGACACCGCCGAAGAGCGTCTCACGGGCCGCGTGTGGAAGCTGCAGAGTGATGAGAACAGCTTTGACTACTGGAAAGGTCTAGTGCGGACCAAGACGTAGGCGGTGTGGTGGTGTAGTGTGTTTGTGTGCGTGTGCTTGCATGTGATATTTTCAGCGACTTCTTTGATTTCTTGCGCTCATCTTGGGTACACTTGGACTATAAAAATAGAATTGTTTGGTTTTATTTCCTTACATTATTGTCTTTCCTTTGTTGTTTTTCACCTGTCTATTTATTGTGAAGGTGCGTTGTTGTGGGCATTGTCGGTGATTGTGCGGGTGGTTGTTTGAGTTTGGACAAACGGGGGCGGACAAAAACACAACACAACAATCAAGTCAACAAAGCACAAAGTGCTATCTCAACATATATCGACAAAACACGTCCGTCACAACGACAACTCACGACTATAAGATATCCGACAAACCACTTCACTCTCGATATAATGTCTTCACTTTTTTTCACTAGCTTTCTGCCCTCGGCTGTCCCCACATTGACATTTTGTTATTCACTGCTCACGTTCACTTCACTCTTCACAGGCACTTCACTCTCCTCTCACTTCCCTCTCACTTTTCACAATGTCCGAAAAAAAGTTTCGTTCTTTCCTTTTCTGTGCTTTTGGCCTTTTTCAAGCAAACAAAAGACGTTAAGCTCGCTCTTTTCCTCTCCCATCTCTTTTCCCAAATCCTTTCACTTCTTTTCTTGCTTTCCACCCTTCTAGTTCCCTCCCCTCTCACCACTCTTGTCACTCCTCTTCCTCCTTCTTTGCTTCCCTCTCTACTTCCTTTTCTTTTCCCATCATCTGCACCCAACCTTGACCTCTACGTTTCTGCAGCGGCTCCATCTCCCAGTCCATCTCCCTTCAAGACTTTGGTCGACTTCCTCGCGTTTCCCAAGCTCACTTTCCTATACCTCCATCTGTTTCCAACCATTTCAGTCATTGTTCTGTGCGCGCTCTTCAACGAGCTGAATCTTCTGTCGTTCAGCGATCTTTCTTCAAACAGACTCATCTGATTTGTATCTTTCACGTTGTCACAAATCACAATGAGTCCACCTCCACCGGGCCAGAAACCCGGACGCAGCCCGAGCAAGCAGGGCAAAAACAAAGCGGGCAATAAGAACACCAAGAGCGGTGATGCGAATGTCTCGAACGATGCGAGAGTGTCAGGCAACGCCTCGAGCAGCAACCAAGGCGGTGTCAACAACAACTGGAGAGGCAACAATTCCAATGTCAACACCACAGCTGTCACTCCCTCGCCGTCATCGGCTGTGACGCACGTTGCGGACGTCTCACCTCCTACTCAGAACACGCCTCGCCGTCCAATGCAGCACTCTACTCTCCCTCCTGCACCTGCTTCACTGCCGGCCCCGCCCCATTTTCACGGGCAAATCCCAACCCCTATGCCTCCCATGCCTCATCAAATGCAGCCTGCTCCTGCTGACCAGCACTATAATGGTGGCAATGGCAACAACAACCGTGGCCAGACCGACTATGACCGCAGTTACCTCAATAACATCCGCTACACGACGCGTGAGCGTGGCAACAGCAACACGTATAGTCACAACAACCAGCTCTACTATAACAGTAGCAACAGTGGCAGCAGCGGCGGCCGTCACCACAGCGGCAGCAGCTCCAACAGTGCTCACTCGCATGCCAACTCTCATAGTCATAGTCATTCCCATAGCCAGTCTCAGACTAACCCCCACTCTCACTCCCGGCTGACCCCCGTCGAGATCGACGAGATCAAGAAGGAAGCGTTCGCGTCGGGCAAGCTCCACGGCTACCAGGAGGCCCGCCAGTCCGCCTACCAGGAGGGCTACACGAACGGACGCAGCCAGGCCACGCAGGCTGCCAAGGAATCATACGACCGAGGCTACGAGAAGGGCAAGCGTGACGGCCGGCACGAGGGCCTTGGTGAAGCGCACGATGAGGCCTTTAGTAATGGATATGACAAGGGACGCCTTGCGGGTCACTCAGAGGGGCACTCAGAAGGGTACCAAAAGGGACTCCAAGAAGGCCTGCAGGACGGCCACCAGTCAGGCCGCCGCGAGGGCTTCGAAGAGGGCCACCAGCAGGGCCACGAGGACGGCCACCGCGACGGCTACCACGAGGGGTATTACCAGGGCCACTACACGGGCGAGCAGCAGGGGCTGAACCAGGGCTACACGGACGGCTACGAGGAAGGGTTCCAGTGGGCCAGCAAGTTCTGGACGTGTGCGCCGGCGCAGTCGAGCCTCAACGCCGAGGTCAAGGAGTTTGTTCCGGCCAGCAAGGGTGCGCAGGGGGACAAGGCCAGCAGCACCGTTTCCATCGTGGCTCCCGTGGTGGCCGACGGCAGCAGCGCCACGGCTATTGACCCGACGCAATTCCGCGCCTTTTTGGACGATGTCGAGTACCGCAAGCTGTCACGGCCGCGCGAGTCGGACCGGCCGGCGGTGATCAACCATGACATCCACAACCCGCCTCCTCTGCCTCCCATGGGCAATGCCGATCCCAGCATCTACGATGGGCAGCAGGATGCGCAGGAGCACCACGTCGGCCATCCCGTCGGGCAGCCTGACCACATGGCGCCTGTTGACACCGACGCCTTCGACCCTCACAATAACATTGTCCTCGAGGTGCAATCAGACGACGGCCACGACATGTTTGTCAACAAGACCCGCCTCGTTGACCAGCCAATCGAGCAGGCTGCCCCTGTGCCTGCTCCTGCTCCTGCCCCCGAGGCTCCCAAGGCTGCGGTCCCAACTCGGCCCGAGATCGTCTGTCTGACTCGTCCCATCTCGCCAGAGTCGGACGAGTCTGAGACGACGGTCATCCACGACCCGCCGAAGGAGGAGACGAAGGAGGAGAAGAAGGAGGAGACGGCGCCGGTTCAGACGATCTCGTTTGGCGACATCCCATGTGTCGTCCCGAGATCGAAACATCAGCCGAAGCCGCGCAAGCCCGTGCCCGCGCCTGTTGTGCCGTCAGTGCCACTCCCGGCTCCGGCAACCGCCCCGGCAACCGCCCCGGCAACCACCCCGGCAACCGCTCAGGCGCCTGCTCCCAAGGCCGCAAAGCCTGAATTTGTTGTCAAACAAATTCATCCGGGCTTTGACAATGTAAGTGTTTTTGTGTTTCTGTGTATAAGCCACAACTCTTCAGACGTTTTGTATAAGTCACTAACAGCCGCAGACTCCGTCTAATACGGCCACTGCCGGCGGCCAGTCTGTGCAGCGTCTGAACTTTTCAGACGATGGCGGTGTTAGTCACATTCGGCCTCTCCCGGCCAACAAGTCTGTTTTCAAACGCGCCTCAGCCCCGGCTCAGATCCCTCGCCCGGAGCCCGTCCCTGCCCCTGCTTCTGAGGCCGCAGCCGAGACCGAGCCGGTCGTCACGCGCAAGAAGAAGACCAAGAAGCAGAAGAAGCCCAAGCGGGCGTCGACGGGGTCTACCGAGTCTTCTGCGGCCGACACTCCTCCTTCTGTTGTGGCCGAGACCGCCGAGGTCAAGGACGAGGCTCCTGCCTCTCCCACAGCACAACATCTCCTCAAATTTGAGGACGTGTCCATCTTCCGGCCGAGCCAGCCGCCACCCACTCTCCGGCCGTACTCTTCGGCACTGTATAGTGCCCAGCCGGTCTTTGCCATCGAGCACGACCAGGCCCCCCAGATCACGGAGAGCTTTCCGCATTTTCGGGACCGCAAGCGGGTTCCGGACCTTTCGGCCTACTCTCTGAGCGGTGGCCAGCTTACCGACCCAATCATTGAGATTACGTGGAAGAAGGGCGTGATTTTCCCCGTCGGCGGCCGCACACCGCCCAAAGACGTGCCCAAGCCGGTGCCAGACCACATTGTATACAAGTGTGCGGCGTACCAAGCCCCTGATGGCTATGATCCTGGCCTTTGCAGCAGCAGCGACTCGGACGAGTACCTTCGTCAAGTCCCTTCCCGCAGCGGCGCTCTTCGTTTTGCCCGTTGCGTTCAGCACGGCCTGTCGACCTGCCCCATGTGCGCGATCACACCGTCCCTCAAGTTCTTGGGTCCCGGCGAGGCCATGGACCGCACGATGCGGCCCGACGGCACGCAGCTGGGCCACCCTGTTACAAGCCCCGAAGTCTTTGACTGGTTCCGGCCGTATGGGTTCGGCGATCTGGACTTGAACGGGCACATGTACGAGGAGACGGACCTGTCGGAAATGCAGCACCCTGATGAGGCGAGCCCGCACCTGCCGATGCGCCTCATGCCGCAGTACGACGCCGAGTTCCTGGGGCACAGCGTCAAGATTGAGGACAATGCCAAGTCGTCCTCGTCTACCGAGAAGAAAAAGGAAAAGGAAAAGCCCCTCCCCCCATCTCAGGTGGACATGCACTACTGTGAGCCGTGCGGCGGCCTCACTTGGCTGCTGACGCGCCGTAGTCGGCCCAGCGGCGGTGGTGACCCGTTGGCGCATGCTCAGTCGCAAGAAGGTGGGAGTCATGCCCACAGCCACGCCGTGGCCCGCGCGACAGGCGACCGCACGTTTGGCAAGCAGCACCCCAGCCACCACGCCAGCTTCAACGAGGCCTGGGCGCGCACGCCGTCGTACCGGTCGGCGATGCTGGGCGAGACGTACGACGACCGGCTCGACCGGTTCCCCGAAGAGGCGGGCACGACGCGCAGCCTGTTTGTCCAGGTGGCGGCCGTCCTCGCGGGAAGCAGGGAGAAGGAGAAGCTGCCGAACCAGTCCAAGAACAAAAAGGCCAGCAGCGCGGCCCTCCGGTTTGGTGTGTCGGCCTTTTTTGGGCAGAACTCCAAGTTCAACACGCAGTGTGATCTGGACCTAGCGACGGCCTCCATCGAGGTGCCGGGCACTCCAGGTAGTGGCGGTACCACCTGTCGCCTGGTTGACCTCCCGTTCGAGTCGTTTACGACCAATGCGGGCGCCATCATGTCCCTCGCTCTGGCTTTGCACCGTCTCTGGACCGACGTCGTGCCCTCGCACCGTGCGGCTATTGACAAGGTGACGCGCTACAACAGCGACCACTCGCGGCGCAAAGCCTATAGATTCCGGGCCATCCTGATGACCGACAACAAGTACGTTGTCGAGCTGTTTGCCGACCACATTGGCGAGGGCAAGCGCTAGCAGCGCAAGCTCCGGCTGTATGAGGGAGACAAGGCCCAGGATGCGGCAACCAACGACAAGGAAGACAAGGGCGCCAAGGACGGCCAAGGCCAGGCCGAGAAGAAAAAGAAGAAGAAGAAGGCCGGTAAGAAGAAGGCTACTGAGGACGGCCAGGTGGACAGCCAGGCAGACAATGACAACTGGATTGTCAACCAACCAGAAAACCAGCCAGACAAGCACAAGGCCGCCGCCGACTTGGCTCTGGCCCAGGCCACGGGCATTGCGCAGAGCATGGCCCAGGACCTGGAGAAGCAGCATCTCAAGGACGTCGCCAAGCAGGCCGTCATGAAGATGGCGCGCTCTGGCGGCAAGAGCGTCTACGTCAAGGTCGTCGAGGAGCGTGACAACAATACAGGAGAAGTGCGGACGACCACGACGCTCCAAAAGAAGCGAAAGGCCTATCTTTTGGACGAGCTTGTCGACCTCGGCGATCGCGACGACCGTCACGACCATGACGAACAAGAACGCCGCGGCCGTCCCCGCCATCGCTCGTTTTCCACATCAACACCGACGTCGAGTCTCTCCCGCTCGCGCTCGCACTCCCCGCCGCAGCGCCGCGTGGTCCACAAGCTGCCCCCCAAGCAGAGCCAGAGAGACCTTGCTGCCAGCCACCTCCCCTCGCTCGTCCGCGAGAAGCTCGACTTTGACACGCCCGACGGCCGCTACGTCTACGCCAACAACAACCGCGGCGGTCCGCCGCTCGCCAACGGCGTGCTTGTCGCGCTGGTCCGGCGCTACATGGAGCTGCTGCGCAGCTACGGCGTGCAGGTGTGCCTGTACGAGGTGGACAGTGAGTACGTGCTGGGCGCAAAGGGACTGGCGACAGAGGCGGCCGAGGCGGTGCGGCCGGTGCAGAAGGAGGATGTTTGATTTTATTTTGTTATGATTTTGTCCTGCTATTTCGTGTCTGTGTGCTTCTGCTTTTGTTTTCTATTGTTTTTTTTTCTATTGTTTTCCTGCGAGTATTCAAGGAGTTTCTACAGCTCGGAAAGTGCATCGGCCAGGCGAGGCCACGGTTAACGCATGGTTTATGGAAATGATCATGGTATCGGGCATGGAAAAGGACGGGTCTACGCATCGGCTTCGGTGTTCAGGTGGTCTAGTCTTATTTGCTTTTGTTCGGTTTCTATTCTTCATCTGTGTTTTCTTTTTTTACCTCCATGTATTCTACTGTCAGATACCACGGCTTGCAATTACGCAGGTCATAATTACTTGTTTTTATTCAATGACATGACTCTTTTTCACATATCGGATGCTGATGAACCCGACAAACGGAATGGCCGTATGTTTCATTTCAAGTCACTTGGTCAAGACAGCGTTTCAGTCTTCACCTTCACCGAGGTGAAGAGAATGTGAAAACGGTGTATAATCTTGCGAATTACAGAGTACATCTCTCAGAGGGGTGTATCTTCGACCAAAGAAGACTGTAATTATTTGTCGTACGACAGACAAGTAGATACTGCAATGCAACGACGTAAAAGAAGGCTGGCCACTGAAATAGGTCGCTGATGTAAATGAAATGCGATAATGACAGGCAGTTGGTGGGATACACCATGAGAGCATAATCTCACAGGATAAAATGTAAAATGTAAAATGTTGCTGCAGATATTGTAGTCGATGCAATTGATGCGAATGCAGTCATTGCATCCTCAGACTCAGTGCACAGCCTCGTGCAGCGGGCACAAGAGGCCTGTTATCGGGCCTGTCTGTCGCTGTATGTCAGGCACCCGTCAATTAATTGCAGCGTGGTACAGTTCACTGGTCACAGCCTTTCAGCCCCCCAAAAATAAACTCTGCATGCATAGCAGTCTTACACGAGCAGACGGCAGTAGGGAGAGGAAAGGAAACAGGATACTCCGGGGGCTGCGTGCATGCAGATCACGGCCTTGGGGGCAAAGTAAAACGGCATATAGGGCATCAAAGTAGGACGGGCCGCTCAGTGAGAGTGAGAGCTGTCAGATTGCAGTGAGAATCTCTCCAAGAATCTCTCCAACAGGTGAGAAACATCAGGGCAGATCTCGCTCGTAATTGCGCAGTGCAGGTCGTACTTGCATCGTACTGCAGGCGCTGAACGGCTGTCAGCGAGGCTCAGGAAAACAAGAGAAAACGGCCGAGAAGGGCCACCAACCAAATCGTCAATCTCTTCCCAGCGTTGTTCCATCCCGTATTCTTTCCCTTCCTCCTCTTCCTGCATCCTTTCTAGAAGATCCGGGAACAATTAGCCATGTGGACAAAGCGTTTTGTAATCCGACCGTGAAAACGTGGGAAGAAAACGGTGATTCTGTGCACCTTCAAAAAGATACATCACTCAGCGTGGGATCCTTCCGTGGGCGCAAAAAAGATACACGCCCCCTCCATCTTGCGGCCTTTTCGCTTTCCCACGTCTTTTACAGTGTGTGCGCTACAGATGTGATTGGGCGAGAAATGGCTCTTTCTCCTTCGTTTTTCGGTTTTCGTTCTGGAAAGAAACGACGCTGTGATGGGAAGAATGAATGCCCACAATGTTCAGAATGGGTATCGATGATTTCACATTTATCGCAAGCTTCCTCATTATGAGAATGCTTGAAGCTTCTACTGATGACAAACTGGCATTTATCGTAGCTGGGTTCTATGAATACAATTAATAAAGAGACAGAAGCACGTTTACAGGGCCAGCCTTGGAACCGCCAACAGCGACGAAAACGACAAAGACCGATCCGGCACGAGCCTTTTCTCATCACTCAATCACAGCGACTAACACGTGCAAGGTGGTGTACACGATCAGGCAAACAGAGTGACGTGAGACCCCGATATTCACGGTCTTGTCGGTTTTGCCGGTCTTTCTTAGTTTTGGGGGCTCTCACGGTCGCTTTGGGCATGGGTCGAGACGCTGTAAGCGCCCAAAACCGTCATCCCTCACATGTGGTGGGTAGGAGAGGGGGATGTGAGGGGTTAACGTCGACATCCTTGATGTCGTGGGGTGCCATGACGGTTGTCTGTATTTTTATCTCCTCTTTTTCACGGAAGAAATGAAGAAGAAGAAAGAAAAGAAAGAAAGGGAGAGCGATCAATAACCCTGGCGATTAAAACAAGGCTCTTGTCTGTTCGAAAAGCGCACGTTGGTCATCTTCCAAAAATACAATCGCAATGTGCAACAGTCGCCCTTCCCGCGATATATAGAAGCACAGAAGAGCAGGTGGTCACTGTAGTAAGCAGGTCTCTGTCATCTTCTCTGTATTTTTTCCTGTGGTCCGTCGTCCTTCTTGTTCTTCTCTGTGTCCTCTGGGTGACTGTGTCGCGTGCAGCACAAACTTGCACGTATTTGGCACCATGGATATTTTGATAGGTGGTGTACGGCCGGTGAACATGTCAAGAAGTGCAAAGATGCGCTGTGCACTCTGTATGGTGCGTGCGGGTGTGTGCGGGTGTAAACTCACTGAGAGCATGACGGCCATGACTGCAATTCATTCGTTCTTGTGAACTTGGTCCTACATCCTTCCCTCAGACGAGGACAGCCAATGGGTGCAACGGCTGGTGCAATGCTGGGTGCAGCCTTGTTGTCGCCCTGTTGCGCATCAAGGCACATTCTGACCACGAGACATGCTTCACACAAGACCAAGAGACGGATATTCTACGGCACAGTTAGACGCCCGGCAAGCAGCCTCTCTCACTCAAATGGCGACAAGACATGGATCACCCTCATATCGATAGTGGCAGTGTACTGTCCAGATCTTGGTTCCAAGGGCCCTCGTTTATCAGCCTTCTTTCTGAGAGCATAATCTTATGTCTATCTGACAGCAGGCCAGCGGCCACAATAACGGGCCGCTTTCCTCGTGGTGCGGAATAAAAAGGTGCAGTCAGATACAAAAGAGTCCCCTACTTTTTGTGTGCCGCGTCGATCACTGCGTCAGAAGGATCATGGCTGTCTGGCCGTTTTTTTGTCCGTCTTCAGCCCTGCTGGCCGTTTGGAAGGGTCGCTCTGATTCTGTCTGTCCTCGTTGTCCTCGTTGTCCTCGTGGTAAACACAATGCGGGATAGACGCTGGCTCTGACGCTGTGACCACTCATCACCATCCAGCACACCTCCTTCTGCTGTTCTGTCTTCCCCCGGCAAATGGCTGGCCTCTCACAGGGCCTCTTTTCAAAAGTGCAAAAAGAAAGGCTGGCCGGTGGTGGGCAGCGATTCGCTGTGCATTGCCGGATGCGGGTAGGGCTCAGTGGTATGGCTTGCCTCGTTTTGTTTTTACAATGTGCACATTTACATTTACATTTACATCTGCAGCCTTCATCTTCGTTCCCGTCGCGTCGTTGCATTTGTCGCGTTGTCAACGTGCACAATTAATCTACGAGCTGCTTCTGTGTGTGCGCATTGTCTGCATCTTGATGCCGGGCACGACAAAAGATGAAGCGAAACAGCACAAAATAACGCCGGGCACGAAGCTTCCCCAGACAGAATACAGTCACTTGATTTTTGTCGGGCGAATGTGCGTCAAAATGGAAGGATGAAGTGAACAAAATGCAGAAAGAACATTCACCGCCTTCTCGGAGCCTCGTTTCTATTAAAGGCGGTAAAGAAATTCAGGATGACCCAACCTTGATATGTCAAAACGAAGAGAGGAAGGAGACGCGGCACATGCCCAAGTTTAGAAACCGGAAGCGTCTGATACTGTCCGAGCGAGAACCGTCACGGTGAGGACGGGAAGAGGCACGACTCGCACGCGCGCAAAAACTTCGTCTCATAAAGTCTGAGCACGGATCACGGATCGTCCTCCTGTCCCGTTTTCTCCCCCGCCCTGCCGCGTTTCTTGTGTTTCTTTTTCTGCATTTTCTTTTCTGGCCGCGCACAGCCTTAAATCGATGCTCGCTGCAGTGTCTGGGCATGTTTTTGCTCTTTTAGGTTTCCCTCCGTCGATGCGGCGCGTCCTTGTCGCGTCGGATGTAAAAATGGCGGAAATACGCCGTAGGAATGACTGTTTGTAAGCTCGCAGCCAAAATCGCAACTGCGCGACCGTTTTTCTCGCGCCCGTTGTTTGCTGCACGCTTATGCACACTCCCCCTCCCCGTCTTGTCCTCTCTCGTGCTGTTTCCAGCGACAGACGAGAGAAGACAAATTGACTTTACAGCAGACTTGCGCATGCAACCCTCCATCAGAGAAGAACGTTGTTCATTTTTTGCTGCACGCTTTCCGTCCCCGCTTCCACTTTTGAATGTCTTCATGCCCAATCGGTGGGTTTTCGAGAAGACTTTCTGGCTGGTATTAGGGTTCAAGTTTTTTGTCCTTATTGAGATCATTTATACTTTCTCTGTTATTGTTCATACGTCATTTGGTTTTCTTGAATCTTTTCGTTTGCTTTTTGTAGATGGTCTTGCTGTTTGTTGACAAAACAAAGAAGGAAAAGACTCGCTCATCAATGTTAGGCTGGAACCATCTGCGGGCACTAACGACAACGAACTCGACACTAACGGTCCGTCGCCCGTCGCGGGCACTACTTCTCAAGTACTGTCGCTCATTCTTGTCTTTCTTTCATTTGTACTGCGCTTTACCGAGTGTGCCGAGGTGCTTCTCTGATTTAGTGTGCGTTTGTTAGTGTTGATGCTGCATGCTGTTTACCTCGCGCATCAACGCTACTGCAAATCCACGTCATTTGGTCTTTGTCTCTTGGGCTTTGTAAGGCAGACATTTCACGATATTTTGATGTGTAGTTGTTTTCATTCGTATTTTATATTCTTATTTCTCATGTCAACTCGCAAAACACCTAAACGGAGCATGCAGCCTGACACGTTAGTGGTCGACTGTCAGTGACTCTTACTCTTTTATTTATTTTTTTGGCGTTTTTACTTCTCGACTGCATGGTTGGGCGTCAACGCCAGCATCGCATGAGAACGGGAGGGGATTCTCCTCCCTGCTTCCTTTTTTCGTCTCTCCCTGTCAATACTCATTATTGTTATTCGTGGACTTCCCTTGTCATGAAAATTTTCTGCCTCGTACCCTGTCGCCAGGATGCATTTCCTTTCCCTTCCTTCCCCCTTCCCCTCCCATGTCAACCTGAATTGATGCCTCTGTTTGGCCAGTATTTTCCATCACGGCTGAATGTTTTTTTCTTTCGTCGCGTTTTCTCACTCACCAACCCTGTTTAACAAATAAATTGTTGTGCGCAAATCATGTTTCATAAAGGGGGCGTGCAATATAGGGTTTTTGTATCCTTCTTTCCGCCACCTATAGAAACACTTGTTTATGAGAAACTGCTGCTATTTGCCCTACTTGTCTCATATAGCTCTCTCACAAAACGCACAAAATGAAAAAAACTCTGAGGATTGAGAATAGAATCCAGTAAATATTAACATGGAAAGAAACCCACGCTTGGCGTACTACGTACATTGTGCTATGATCACCAGTGCAGCTACATCGTTTGGATCACGCATGACCATATCAACTCACTGCAAAGTCAATATCACGGAAGTCCCTTCTGTTCATTTTGGGGAAAGCATTTTTTTATTGATTTATTTATGTTATGTTGCTTTTATTTTTTTGGTATTTTTCTATGAAAAAAGAAAAGGAAAAATAAAATAAAATAAAATAAAGCCATTTTTTGTTATTTGTTTTAAATGTTTTCAAATGTTTTTGTTTTCCGTTTTTATGTTTTCCACAAAAAATCCTTTTCTTCTCCCTTCATTCATGACAAACTATGACGTTAATACAACTCGCGTTCCACAAGATACCCGCAAGTAAACAAAGGAAGGCAAAGCGCAAAACAAAAAATAAATATGAAAAGGTTAAATGGAATGTGAATTCTCGGGATCTTCCCCACAAACTTGACTAACAAAGGAAAGACAGAAGAAAGAAAAGAAGCTATCTAAAACAGGGGATATTGAGCCAAAGTCAACAAGCAAGAAAGATAGAAAACAAAGAGATTTGCAAAAATTAAACTGTCCATTGTATATTTATAAAAAATATTCCGTCGCCGCTGGCCAGTTCCTCGTAATTTGTCGAGAGACAAGGAGGAGCATGGCCAGGAAAGCCTCATCCGTTCGAGGCTTTCTCTAAATAAACTAAAACGAAAAACAAGAAAAAAAGAGACACAAAAGCAAACGCAACTATCGAGACACTGTAGCTAGGGGGGTAGAGAAATCAGGAGGTAGAACGCAAGAAAAGCAAAACGCAGAAGAAACATATCTAAAGATCGGGGGAGCGGCTAATATCACCATCGTACAGAATAAAGGTCCCACACAAAATCCCTCCTTAAATAATACATGACCTTGGGGATAAAACAAAACAGGAAAAAAAGAGACAGAAAAATAAAAAAGGAAAAAATAAAACAAGAACTTTTGAGAATCCGTATTTTTGTTTTCCCCTTTTGAAACCGCCCACCGGCCCAAGAAAAGACAGAACAACAAAAAAAGCAAACGCACGCAAACATAACGCAAAAAGCAAAAGCAAGAAATCAAAACGAGACAAGTCCTTTACTCTCCGTGCCCGTCGTGGAACAGACAGAGAGAGCAAGGCATAAAAAAGAGAGCTGGATCGTGGAGATCCAGAAATTATTGGTTGTTTGTTCCACCCTTTCTGTGTAATAAAAAATCGTGAGCGCTCTTCGTAATGTTCCATCGTGGCAAGGGCAATCCAGTCCAGGGGGAAAGGTGGGAGGAAAATAAGAGTGTCGAATATATAATATAGGTCGAGATAATTTGCTGGATTGCGGTTGCCAGGGAGTGGAAGACCAGGAAGTTGGGGTATCTCAAAAGAGAGAGACAGAGCAGAAAAAGAGGAACAGAAAAACAGGTTGTCGGTGCCAAAGACACACCACATCATGGAGATGGGTGTTCTTTTAGAAAAGGGGTATTGCACCATCCAGGTCTATAAGGGGTTCCAGGACAAGTAAAAAAGAATCCGCGGAAAAAAGATAAAGAAAAAAAAGAAAAACTCCATTTCCCATGTGGAATACGGGAAAAGCAAAAAAAAGACTGGAAAACGTTCCGGGGTATTGGGTTCCATGAAATGGAAAGAAAAGGCACTCCAAAATGCGAAAACCAGATTATAGTAGTATGGTAGTAGTACAAGGTTGAGCAGACAAGTGTTGAGGTTGTTGCCCAAAGGGGTATTTGTCTTTTTTTTTCTTTGGTTTTTTTCGTTGTTGAAAATATTGTTCGATCCTTTTTTGGGGGGAGACTGGTCGATTTTTTTTGTGTATTGTGTGCAAAGTGGGGAGGAAAGGATAGGATGGAGAGGAGAGAGGAAGTGAGACGGTAGAGGAGAGCGGATACCAGAGAGCACAACAAATCACACAAAAACGACCGATATATTGAGCCCCTCCTGCAAGACACCAACCATCTACTGGGTGGGCTTGCGGAGGATGTCTTCACAGTTGGCGTCGAACCGGAGGTTCCAGAGACGGACCGACTGCATGAAGCGCTCGGTCTTCTCCATCTCGCGGTCGTGGCCAAACAGTGTCTCGACAAACTCAATGCCGGCGTTCTTGCCGAGCTGTGTCTTGTCGCGCTTGCCAGTGGTGCGGAGCATGGGAGCCTCGCACGTCTTGAGCAGCTTGCGAAGCTTGTCCGTAAGGCGCTCGCCCGAAATGATAAAGTCCTCGAGCATCTCGCGGTTCTCCTTGGCGCGGACACGGGGCATCACTTCATCAGTGCGGCGAATCTTGCCTGCCAGCTGGATAAGCAGCAGCCAGAGCTCACCTGCAATCTCGGAAATGGGCGAAGTCGAGCCATGGTGGTAGGTCGTCCAGTCGTATATCCACTTGCCGAGAGAGTTGGCGTCAAAGACACTGCCCAGAAGCATGATGGGCTCCTCTGACGGGTCCCAGTTCTTGAGCGAGTAGCCAGCCGGGATGCGGCAACGCTTGGCGTCGGCCTCCGTCGCCTTGGGAGGTGGCGGGGTCGAAGATGCTGGTGCTGCTGCCGACTTGCGTGCCGAAGACGAGTTGGCGGGAGGGTGGTAGTGCGAGCTGGAAGGGCGCGCAGTCTGAGGCCGAGCCGGCATGGGCATCGAGGTGGACGCCCGGCGAGTGTGGCCGGCATAGCCGCCCGAAGAGCCGGTAGGAGTGGTGCGCCGGGCCTCGGTGGCGTCGGTGAAGCGAGGCGACTCATAACCGCGACCAATGTCTTTTTCCACAAAACCGAAGCCGCCCTGTTCGAGATGGTGAATGTGGTTAGTCCCATACACGACGTCATCGTTGTAGTAGTTGTGGTAGTAGTAGTCACTATCGCGGTAATGCTTGTCACCGCGATAGTACTGCTGCTTCGGATAGTGCTTGTCGCTGCTACGGATGTAGTAGGACTGGCTCCGTTGCTGGTGCGGCTGCTTTCTCGTCTTCGACCGGGCCGGCAGCACATAGGTGACGCCGTCGATCTTGACGAGTTCGTCCTCGTCGGAGTCCCCAATGGAGTCTGAGGCCCGATAGTAGGAGAAGGAAGCGCTGCGTCGCTCGCGCCGTGGAGGGCGAGGACTGGATGCCCACGTAGTTGTCGTAGCCGACTGCTTCTGCGCCGAGCGCGATGAACTCACATTGGCTGTGGCGTAGTGGCCATCGCTCGTGTACCGCGGCGAGAAGGTTGGAGGCCGGGAAGAAGACGTGTTGCCAGCGTACTCGTGGAAAACACCGCCGCGGTCGGCGCCGCGGTCGGCCGCAAGACCGCCGCCCACGCCGCCCGAGCTCATGTGCCGGAAGTGCGCGCGCGTCGCGGGACGCTGAGGCTGGTTGCCATAGTAGTATGTCGGGCCGCGGGGCGAAGGCGTTGGCGAGGGGCTGACGTACTCCTTTTTGTCGTAGTAGTAGTCGGCCGCAGGGGTCGACGCGTAGGGGGAGTAGGAGGCGTTCATGATGATTGCGGACTGGTCGTCGTACTGGTCGTAGTACTTCGTGTTGTTGTAAGAGTTGTAGTTTTCGGGATATTCAATGTAGCGGGTGTTGCCGGCGGCCGTGCTGAAACGGCGCGAAGACGAGGACGACGGACGGTAGTAATAGGCGCCCGCGTCACGCGCCGTGGGTGTTGAGGGAGATGTATAAACTGCGGTTGAAGCTGTATGCCTATGTGAAGAGGATCTCTGGTGTTGGGGAGGAAGTGTCTTAGTGGGCTTGGGAGAGAGGAACAGGAAGGGGATGATGCCCGAGAGAGAAGAGGAAGACTTGTGACGTCGTCGTCGTGGAGTCGAGGATATGGATGAAGTGGCCGTGGTGGCGGATGAAGATCGGGGCCGTGGCCGTCGGTGCGGACACGGTCGCGATCGTGTGAAGTGAGATGAGATGAAGAGATGGGGACAAAGAAAGAAAAGGAAAATTCACGCCTTGTCGCGGGGCGCGAGAGAAGATGTAGAAGAGAGTGACACCAGTCACCTTGGTATGTGGTCGGTAAGAGGAGGGAGGGAAAGCCGTCGACTGTTGGAGAACATATCAAAGGATTTGAGGTGCCGTTTTGCTGGTGCTGAACGAGACCGAGGTGAGGGGGCTGTGGATTGCAAGCGCGAGAAGATCCTCGTGGTTTCTGGTGATGTTCAGAAACGAGGAGAAATTGGTCATCCAAAAAGCTGGATGTTTCTGGAAGGCACTGGACGCTTCGTGGGCGAGTCCAGATGGTGAAGATGCGGTTGGAGGTCGATTGACGACTGTGACGGAGACGCGATGCTCGGTCAATGGATTGTGAATGCGCTGCTGTGTTTCGTGGGCTGTTGGCGAGAAGCCAAGATGATGAGGAGAGAGAAGCAAAAAAAGGAAGGGAAAAGAGAAAAATTCACAGGGTTGGGTGGGTTTGTCTTATTATGTATGAGCGACGAGAAAGGGAAGGGGGTATGCGGTGGTTTGGGCCTTTCCGCGTAGGAGGGAAGGCACGAAGAGAAGCCCCGTATTATCGTTTAGGGGGTGTGGAGGTTGTGCTAATGGTGGTTGGGAACGATGGAAAATGGAAAGGGGGGTGGACAAGGGGACAGGGGGCAGCCAGAACACGTTAAAACAAGGATGCTAGCGGCTGGAGGTATTTGGGTACTTGGACACTTTGGGTGCCGCGTCGTGTGTGCGCCCAGGCACAAGGGGCGTGTGTCTAGCACAGAAGTATCTTTTTGGGGGAGGAACAAGACGGTCGCACCTGTCGTTCTGGCTCTGTGCACACTCTGTGAGTCGCTCTTGCACTTTGTCAGGTTGGGTGCTCCGTATTCTTTTTGCCTTTTTTTGCTGGGTGTGATTTGGTTGGGTTCTGCGCTTTCTTCTCTGGGCTTCTCTGCGCTTGCTTCTTTCTGCTTTCTCTGTTCTGCGATTTGATTTCTGCCTCGTTCCTTCCTGTTCTCTCGGGCGTGACGCTGGCACGGGGCAAGTGCCGTAATAATTGCGACACCCGAAAAGATGCCAAAGAGTGCAAAGCAATGCAAAAAGATTAGTCACACTTTGCGACTTTTGGTGACGAGTTGGCCCGATTTTCGATTCTTGCGATTTCCCAGCCACGCGAGATGCCAGTTGCTCGCGCCGGGGAGGAAATGCACTATCCTCGGGCCTGTCCTTCCCAATATGCGCTAACGAGCCAGTCCGGCCCCTTTGGTGTGGTCTTGGTTTGTTTTTCGCCGTGTGTTGTTTATTAGGTGTTCTAGGCTCTGATTGGTTGGCGGGCACTCCGTTTTGGCCGTTCCTGCAAGTTTCTGTTGTTCTTTCCCCGTTTCGTGTTCTGTCTGGCTAGTTTTGCGCAGCCTGTCACAGCGTTCGATTTTGTGTTCTCTTCCTTCTTTCCCTTCTACTGGTGTTCTTTCGCCTTCCAGTGCATGCAGCTCCCTCGCAGACTCAGCTTGCTAATACTGCAGGTCACAGCTGACTTGGTGCGGAAGGTGCGAGAGGCAACCAGTGCAGACGAATCGCACAGCGTACAGCGACCAAAGAGAGCGACTGAATGTCAGCGACTCGTTTTCGCTTTCGCAATCTTTCGGTGACCTCTTTTCCTCTTCTTTTCTTCGCCCTCGATTTGTTGTTTCTTTTCCTTCCTTCACCCCTGGCGAGTCCCTCTTTCTGGTAGCGTACCGTCCTGACGGGGGGCGGAGACACGAAGCGGGTCGATTTTGCTGGAGTTTCTGGGAGAATGGAGAATGGCAAATTTCCGCAGGCTGAGTTGAAAAGCGAGGGAAAAAGAGGGAAAAGGAAGCACTGGGAGCACCCTGGAGACACCCCTGGTCGCTCTGTGGCCAGGCTGGAAGCAGGGCAAAACAGGGCACTGAGAGAAAAACTCTGACTTTTTTTGTGGTGATTTTTGGCTGACAGGCTGCGAGCACTTTTCGCTTTTGCGACCGGGATGTGTCGATCGGATTCCTTGTCGATGGAGACGATGGGCCAAAAAGGACCAGAAAATACAGAGGCAAAGTGACTCTAGAGTCACTCTTGGGTCCGTGGATGCAACTGCCAATTTACCGAATCCCAGTCTAAGCGAAATTGGTGAGTTCCCTCCCCGAGGTTTCTTCGTTTTCTTTGCGAGCTTTGGAAGGCGCCAGAATGAAAAAGATAATGAAGGCGAATAAAAAGAAGAAGAAAATAATAAGATGGGCCCAGAGAAATTCAAAAGCCAAAGAGGATGCAGACGCGGAAACGGCAGCTTGTTCCTAGCTTCCTTTTCTGTGTTTTTGTTGTTTTTCGCTGTTTTGTGTTGTTTTCTTGCTTTTCTGTTGACGATGACTCTTATTTACTTTCTTTTGCTGCCTTCACTTCTGCCTTGAAGATGAGCCTTTCTTCTCTCTTTTTCTTCTCCCCAGAAGCAAAAAGGGTGCACGTCCGTGGCGATGCGCCGTGCTGGTCGGTGATGGCCGGTTTCGAGTTGCGGCGATCGCAGCCCTTTCGTAGCCTCCTGGGAAGTGTGGGAATTTGGGAGCAATACCGAGTGCTTCGTAGGAAAATGAATATGGGGACTCGATGGCTGCCTGTTTGCTGATGCAACGACCAACCGACCGTGCTTGTCGGGCAGCTTGCCGTTGTTTACTTCCCTCGAGCAAAAGCTTTGATAAACAAACGCCAGAGGTGACCATCGCGATGTTTATATATGCCTGGCATGAGGCAGCAATATTCAAATGTCCAGGCGGCAAACACTGACGAGTCTACGATGGCAAAATGACAAGACTGAGGCATCGCGGAGAGTCACAAGGTCCGATGCGTCGTCACATAAAGCTTACCTTCTGTCAAGAAAAGAAGAACAGTTCGCGATGCATGGCTATGTGCAGCAAATTCATGTGCAATGAATTTTGATATCAATCATGGTCCCATGAAAAGTCGACCGTGAACGAGCCTATCATCGATCAGGACAGACTGCTGGGAAGAACAGTGAGAGCAAGTCGTGAACGGAGATTGGCTGGTATGCAGAAAGGAGGTCAGAAAGCAGGCCGAGGCTGCGACAGCGCTGACGTCGTCACGCATATCTCTGAATTTCTTTGGGTCTTTTCGTCTTTGGGTCGGTGCTTGGATCGTGCTTTTTCAGTCCCTGCAGTGGGAATCAGTGCATCCCTCTTCTGTATTTTTGCCACACCTTAACTGGATTTGGCCACTTTTACCACTTTCACTGCAGCGAAGAGCAGGCACCCGCCCCTGTCAGCGGCAAATATTCACAATAAACACCGCAAAATCCGCAAAACCGCAGCCAAAAAAGCAGACACCGACGTGCTGGGGCGCTGTAACGCCGGGCTTCCGGTGTGTGTGCCTCTTTCCTTATTTGCCTCTTTTTGATTCCCTCTTTCCCTCTCTTCAATGCGATTCGCTCCTTCCCGTTCCAGATATGACTCCGGACGAAACACACTCACCCACCCACCACACTGGCGGAAGGGAGGGAAGGAGCAGACGACGAGAGGACGGAAGGGAAGAAGCAAAAGAAGAGAAGAAAAGACCACAACCTGAAGTGACACAAATCGACCATCGACGGGCGCTATCCTTTCTTTTTCGCCTCCCATCCCGCCCGTTCCGTCTCTGATTCGCGGGCTCTCGGGCACCTTTTTAGTGCGGCACTGGTCTCTTTGTTGGTGGTTTGGTATGGTTGGTTGCACTTACCACGCCCTCTCGTCTTACTTTTTGGATCGTTCACTAGTCACGCCAATTTTTTGATATCATTTTACATCATTTTGCTGATGCCTGGGATAGACCATGATCATAATATAACGGGCAATGTACTCTTATCTGGTCATTGCTATCGTTCCAAATCTCTATCCCTTGTCGTGAACAAACGCACGCACATGATCATGACGCACATTCCCGGTGGAGGCCGGGGTGGCCTGAAAGACCAGGCCAGAAAGAGTCTGGTCCTGGCCAAGCATCACAGAAAGAGGACTCATGACCACTGTTGTGACAGTTTGAACCACTGGAGCGTGGTATTCTCCAGCACCAGCCTTGCCGAAAAGCGACAAGATGAGGGGAAGTGGTTCAAGTCTTGAATACCTTTTTCAACGTGATGCGTCTTTTTTGGCTCTTTTCTTCTCGTCATCTGTTCCCTTGCTCTCTTGCATCAAACGGCAATAAACTTGATTTCTTGCAATTAATCACGATAAAGCGGGTTGCGACATAAAAGAGATGTGGGATACAAGGGTAAGCTGTCAAAGGTTCAAAGGCTTGTCAAGTTTGGAAATGAGAAAAGAGGCTGCGCCGACAAAAGAGGAGTTCTCATAAAATGCAAATGCAAAAGAAACGACCTCACAAAAACCACAACGTCATCGCCGTTATGCATTGTCGCTATGGGGAAAGGCTTCAGGGCCATCTTGACCGATTTTCTTAAATTTCTTGGTAGCAATGCTCACCAAGAGCCCCTCAGTCCCGTAATCGATGCTCGCTTTGAATGCAGGTGCAGGGATCCCATGAGGCCATGAGGGGACGATCCAGAGCCTGGAAGGCCATGAAAAAAAGCATGGCTGGTGGGTGGTTCGCTTGAGATAGTGGAGGCGTTCGGGAAATGCAGTGAAAAGAGGGAAAACGGAAAGGGGGGAAAGTGACCACGATATGCGCTAAAAAGCGGAGAGCAGGATCTGGAGATGGATGGCGGACGGCAGGATGGGTAGTTGCAGCAAGCAGCCAAAACTGGACGACGTGAAAGAACTAAAACGGCCAAAAAGACCAAGAGATCACGGCACTAACGCAACCTGCAGGAGAAGCAGATGCCAAAACAGGAAGACAGGATGTGAACAAGTGTGAAGAGCTGCGAAGAGATGTCACGAAAAGGGTCAAAGAGCGCGGGGAGAAGGCTGGAAGAAGTTTTGCGAGTGACCACGACGTATCACTGAATTCTCTGTCCTCAAAATTGTCCGGGGTAAAAACCTGCAAGACAATCTCGTCCCATCTTTTTTCTGTCTCTCTTTCCTGTTCTCGTTGCAGTCACCCTACCGAGCCTCCCATCTCATCCAATCAATTTATTCCGTTTGATGAACTCACTTGTCCTTTTTCTGTTTCCGTGTTCCGTCCCCAGCCTTCCCGTTCACATTCTTCACTTCATGTCTTTTACCCGGCCAGGAGGAAGGCAGGAAGGTTACAGGGCAGGCGTTAAAAATTGATTGGAATGGAACACACGAGAAGAAGACAGACAAACAGTCTTGTACTTAGTGAGCAGAGTACATTGTAAAGTAAGTCGTAGTTTTGATTCGTTCGAGACAAGCATGAGTCGTGTGAGACCTTTTGTCTTTTCGTGCCCCGCCTGTCCTTGAGTCCTTGAAAGCATGGTCCGTGATCACTGGCTGCCTGCTATTAGACTCTCGATAATATTCGAGCTACGAGGGCGAATCGTTTTAAACAAAGAATAAATCCACCTGTGCAAACGCTCTCGGCGACGAGAACGAGGCAGCGAGGCAGCAATGCTACGTTTGTCAAGCTGCCTGTTGAGCAACCCATTTTCTGTGCTTCTGTGCTTCTGTGAACTGCTGTCCTCAGGCACCTGGACCCTGCTTGTGAGATCGTGTTCAACCGTGCAGTTGTAGTACTTACGAACGCGTTGTAATTCTTTGGCGGAATAAAGATGGAACTGGTTCTTCCGTTCTGGAAGGTGGCAGGTGAAAATATACATACACGGATTCATCATCAATGAACGCGGGATGTCGCACAAGTACAAAGTACAGAGTACACGAAGAGAGGCGAGACAACAACGCCATATCGCGGCCTGTGCACTCTCGCACCGCACGCGCCGCAACACAAGACGTCACGCACGGAGTAAAACAAATGTTTCTCCCAGCCACAAGAGGCACTGTGCCGTATTTTACTGTATTACATCTAGTCGAGTGGCTTATTCGTGAAGCAAAAATAACGAGGCAAAAGTAACAAAAGACAGCGACGAATGGGAGCAATTCCATGGCCACAGTACGTTGCAGGACGGAGGACGGAAGACAGCGCTGTCATCGGAGTCTCTTTGTACTCCGCGTCCGACTTTCGTGATGCGTCCAAAAGGAGGAAGAAAGAGCCATTTACGACACATTCGTCCTCTCTTTGCCTCTTTTATATTGAGCGGCCGCGTACTTTGCATACTGCAGCCACAAGCGGAGGCAAAGATGACCTGCATGTGGCCATACTCACGACTTGCTGTGCCTCTTTCTTGCGGCCTTGTTTACCAGGTAAAAAGAAAACAGAGGGAATAACAAAAAGACGCACGCGAGACGCAGCTGATCTCGAGATGAGGCAGCCATTTTGGGAGTGTTGGCCTTCCTTTTTGCATCCTCTTTGCCGTCATTCGTTCCCGGTGATCTATCGACATATTACAGGCCGTGTTTGCTGGCCGCTCGCCTGCCATGCTCGTCCTCCCTCCGTCTGAACCGAGATACAAGATCTTGTTTCTACGCCACAGTGTATTGTGTACCTGTACAACATTTCGTGCCCGTATTAATCTATTGGCTTCCGGGCCAGGTGAGCAGAAAAAGAGACGCGGACGGGTGAAGGATGGGGAGAACGGTAAGGGAAAAGGGATGCAACAGCGGCAAGGTAATGAAATGTGGTATGGCAATTAAAAAAGGCGAGAGAAGAAGCCACAAAGAGGGAAGAAAAAGAAAACACGGCGCGGTGAAAACTCTGCACTTGACCGTGTCTACTGTCTTCTTCTGTTTGCTTTGTTTGCTCTGTTTATTTTCATCTCGTCTCTGAACCGAGCAGTGCCGTCCCATGGACCGCAGGCCCGGATGGGACTGTTTTTGGTCTTGACTTTTTGTCCCTCACCTTCCGAGCCCCAAACAGGCAGGAAACATGACTCAAACGTGACTCTTCATAAATAAATACGTCGAAAGACACAAACCATACGTCGTAAAGAGCAAACGATCAAGGAAGATGCCTGTCCTATGTCTGTCTCTGTACGACGTTCTCCGTACACCCATCTTGGATATAACGGGGGCGTTGTAAGACATGCAGAAAAAAGAAGCATGGGTCCGCTGATAATAAGCACATACTGGCGATGGCAATACATGTATGCGTCAAAGGAAAAAAAAAAGAAAAGAATTGAAAAAAGAGAGGCGGGCCACGGTACAACGAAGGACAGAATGAAAAGAAAGAAATACGGTAGGGATGGCTCGGTCTTTTGAGAAGATAAAAACAACTAGGGAATATGTGAAAAGTACTCAGTACTCAAAAATACAGGGTATGCCAGCCTTGGAGTTCCAGACCGCAAACACCAGCCATGAGAAGGTGAAAAGGCTGCCGCGCAAAGGACGGGACTGGGTAAAAGGGAAAGAAACAGAGAGAGGAAAAGAAAAAAACCTGTGCCGTGGATGTGCCGGTCAAAATTGATAGGATGAGAAATCAGATCGTGTACTTTTTGCTGTCTACGCCGCAAACCGTCTTCCAATGAGAGGACGCAAGTCCATCTTGTCCTTCACCTTGCCCCCTGCCTCCTGCTTTTTGTGTCTAAGACATCTCTTTTACACAACTCCGTATCTTCTCGTGCACATTTTGAAATACTGAGGACGCACAAGAAACATGGGAGAGACATGCGCGAGACACACGGAAGACAAAACGACGCCACTTGAGAAGGTGACACGAGAACAAAAGGCAAGAGTGCCCGTGAATGATTGTAAAACGTCTCTTTACTGCTCTCAGCCTCCTCTTCACCGTATTTTGTCCTCTGCAGGTCTGTCCTATTTACCAACCTCTTTTTGTCTTTTTCGTTGCAACCGGCTACCGTTGCACACGGCACGAGTGGATGAGAGACGGAGATGTAAAAATTGACGCGACCGAAATAACGGCAAAAACTTTGGTTCGACCAACAGGCAGCTTTCCTTTTCTCAGTGTAACCTCTTGTTTTGTCCACGGAGTATGCACCTCGTCTGGAAAGGAAAGGTCGGAGAAGGTCAAGAAGAGCGACGAAAATGGACGACGAAGGGGAAGATAGAAAAAGACGACAAAAGAGGACAGTTTCAAAAATATGTTGACGCAGACGCAGATGCAGACGCAGACATCTGCATGATATATGAATGTCGAGATGACCTGCAGGACATCACTATGGAGTTAGGGCTCTCGGGGCGCTAGCTCGGGGTTCTCAACGGGCTTTACGCAGAGAAGCATCAGCGTCAAAGTCCATGACGGAGTCTCACGACACTTCAAGAAGCCGTCGCATCGTGTCAGACCCCGTTAAGAGCCCGTTTACATTGTCCGTCTCCCGTCGGTAGTGAGTCCGGAAACACGATGCAATGCGATGCCATCGAAGGAAATTCAAAAGAAACAGGAGCTTGAAAGTGAAAACGCTGACGAAAGAGGCATCCAACACGACGCCTATCCATGCCCTAATTCGCTGGCTTTCAGCTGGCCTGGCCTTTTGATCTGGAGAGTCCCGCTCCAGTAGCGTGCCTCGTGGAAAGGAGAGTCGTGTTTTGACAGCGTCTTTCCGAGTGCTATTCCGTAGTGCTGATTTGCCAGCGAAGAGAACCCTGTCTCCTTTTGACTCTTGGTCTTTTTGTCTGGAAAGTGTTGGTGTGTCTCCTTTCGCGGCCCCGTCCCGTCTTCCGCCTTCCGTAGTCCAACAGTCCGTCGTGTTTTTTTGTGGGCTCTCGAAGTCTCAAAGTCTCCAGGAAATTTCAAGGCTCACCGAGAAAGTACCTCCGTTTTGTTTTCCTTGTCTCCGTTTTCTTGATTTCTTGACCTTGCTTTCCTTTGCTTTTTGCTCTCCTTTCTTCATCTCGCAAACGCGCCTCTCCCTACGACTGGCATGCGGCTGCATCTCCAGTCTTTTTTGTCTTTTCCTCTGTGCATATGTGTCTCTGACTAGATCGACGCGCACCCAAAGTGTCGGTGAGTCTCAACAAATGCCAGGCCGTGTCAAGTATGAGAGTCAAAGGGAGAACGAAAAAGAAGCAAAGAAGCAGCCTCACGGTGAAGGTACCTTGACGGAAAGGGGCGTGTAGATTCTGGCAAACAAACACAGGGTCCACTCGAGCAACAAGTATCTTTTCCAGAGTCCTTGTATTTTGTGCTTTTCTGCCCTCTGTGCATGTCTTGACAGTTCATTTTGTGCTTTCAAATTGTGTTCGTCTTCTCGAATTTGTGCCCCCTATTTTGTTCTTCTCTCCCTTTTCCCGTTTTTACCTAGTCCTGTCTTGTCTGCACACCCCTACGGCTGGGCTTCTCCTTCCCCCTAGACTAGCGCCCATAGTGGATCCAGACCAAATATCGAGTGAAAAAATGGGAAATGGAAAAGGAATGGAACAAGCGGGACCCTCGGGATCCCAGCGCGGTGGCCTGGCAGGGATGTTACGAGGGAGAGGAGGAAGAGAAGAAATAAAATAATTTTGGTGACTGTCACGAAAGCAAACAAAAGAAAGGCGAAGGCATGGAAACAATCGCAGAAAGGCAGAAAGACGATGACTTGACTGGCCATGAGAAGAAAGAGTCACACTTGGTCGGCCTCGAATTATTCCTGCTGTTATTGTTGTTCTCAAGATGTTATTTGATTTGCAACGCTGTGAAAGGAGCGGCAGGAAAGAAGGAAAACAAAATACCAAGGAACGGAATTGCGCCGAGAATAGGGCCCCCCTTCCCTTGCGCCTCAGCACGCCCTTCCACCGAAAACGAAAGAAATGTGCCAGAGCTTGAGAGGAATCCCAAAAGGAAACACGGTACGAGAAATTCGTACGGGTATGAGTGCTGCGTAAGAATCGTCAACCATAAAAACAAAAGTGAAAGTGCGACATAAACACCGTCATAACAGACCAAGACTCTAGGGTCACGATAACAGGCCTTTCTTTTTTTCTGGCCAAAGATCCCAACAAACTTCAGTTGGACTCACAAAAGGACACAAAAGGGATTGCTTTCCTTGTCCCTTGCTACAAGAAATTTTCACCTCTGTTATTGACTGTTATTCTTTAGCAGTGTCTATTATTATTTACCCTTTTTACGCCCGGCCCACGACAGGGGCACAAAATAACAGGCACACAAAAAGACACACAAAAAAAAGATACTCCGTGTGGATTATGAGCATGGGGCCAGGCAGCCCTGGCCTGTGTTGATATTGCACAGCGTGCACGTACCAAGGCACAAAAATACAGAAGGGCGTAGAAAGGAGGACGGCCAGGAAAGACGAAATGACTCCAAAAAAACACACACAAAAGGTCGCAGCCAAGGTGAGTAAAAGAAAGAAAACTGTGAGAAATTGGAGAAATTGACCAGGGGGCTATTGTTCAGCCGAACCGAGTGAATCATGGCCTGGCCGTGTTTTGATTTTCTGTCCCTTGTCTCTGCGCCCTGCCTGGCTCAAACTTTTTTTTTTGTCGCAACTGTCGCAATCGTCGTGCTTGTCTTCACCGTTTGTTTGTTTTCTTTTTCTTTTGTGCTTCATCCTCTTCAAAGTCCTCCCACTCTAGCGGTGTGCAAGACGGCATGTCGTCAACTTGCATTTCAAACTTTGTGCCTCCTATTTGTCTTCTCATATTCAACTCCGTGCTCCGTATTGTTCGGTGTCAGTCGTGAGAGAAACAGAAAAAAATTTGCCACACCCCTAATCATCGTCAACCCCCTGTCACACACACACGCGGTTGGTCCCTTGTTTTTTTTTTTTGTGTGTGTGTGTGTGTGTGTGTGTGTGCGGCAATCTTTTTTCGTCTGTCCTTTTCTTCGTCACTTTGTCACTTTTGTTTATTCCTTTTCGTTCTTTTGCCTCTTTCTCAAAGCGGTGTAGTCTGCGTCGGAGTTTCAAAATCACAAGAGAAAGAGGGTGTCCAGGAATAGGGGGCAGAAACATAACAAGATGCTGAAGACTTCAAGATTTGAGAAATTGTCGCAAACAGAAGAATACTCCTATATTTTCTTCTTCGTTTATCCTTTTCTTTTTGACTCACCGGTGAAAAAGGGCGTGCCCTAATATTCGCAGCAGCCTATTCGTCAAGTCTTTGCAACCTCTTGCTCCCGTCCTGTCGTTCGTCACGGCGTCCTGCATTGATGTCCAACGCGAGAGAGAATACTGAGGCCGAAAAAAGGTTTGCTGTTCACCGCGTGCCTTTGCTTCTGCGCGGTTGGCCAGCACATTACACAAAACGGCCAGCGCCCCGATTGGGTAGCCATACATAACATGACAGCGAACAGAAGGACAGAATGGATGTTGAAGGTTCTCACCACCCACACCTTTTTGTTTGTCCTCTATTTTTTTCTGTTCCCCCTCACTTCTCATGCATGCTGTAAAATACACCCTGTCTGCACACTGAGAAGGGGTCTTTTTTCAGCCCATCCTACGCTAACCCGCGCCTGGAAATTTCATGTGTCGTTTGGGGTCGTGGCATCCCTGTCTGGTATTTTGGATGAGTGTTCACCGAAATATCATCATTTCCACGGTTTGTGGTCTGTTGTGCGCTTGCAATGCCTGTTGTGTATTGTCTTTGAGCCTCTTCTAGTGACTAACACGGGAGAGTTGACATTATCTCGTCTCAGTAAATAATCAAAACACACCGCTGGTAACGGCATGAGAAGAGGATCCCAAAAAAACAAAATGTAAAATGCGCCGTGTGAAAATTTCATCACGCAGAAACCGCAGCGTCGCATTTCAGCAATGCCAACGACACCGCTTCCTGGAGAAGGCACAGAAAGGCAGGACGGGAGAAGTGTTGACAGCATCAAAACACATGTACTTATATCGTGTGCAGTCTGCGCAGGCGTGATAACCGCTACGCCGTATGCACCTTGACCCGCTGCCGTTGAGCTACTGCACCGTTCGCCCTGTTCTTCCTGCGTATGTTGTTTTTGCTTTCCCGTCTGCTTTCCGTGTTGTTGTGCCCGACTAGCGTTCTGCTTTTCTTCTCACCGTTGCGTCCATCGTGCAGACACTGCAGAGAAAGTCAGGGCACACGAGCAGATGCCCTGCAATGCATGAGAAGGAAAAGATCAAAAGAAAAAAAGACGATACGAAATGCAATGGCGGTGTCCACTTGCAATGCAGACAGACTGCAGTCTGCAGACCGTCTGCAGGATGGCCAACAAAACAGTTGACTCTTGCGCATACACATGTACACGCCCCTACCTTTTGGCCAGACCTTGGGACAAGTTTTTCCCTGCGGTGTCTGTTATTCGGCTGGAAAGATGCAGGGCCGGATGGACCGTTTCCGGTGACCCTTGTTGTCTCTTTTTTTTCTTGTCCTTCTCACCGCGTCCAAATAGAGGTTGTTAAATGTAAATCCCAACAGTTTCGGTCCCATTGAAGGTCTGTTCTGTTATCTTGTTGTCGCCACTTGTTCACCGCACTTGGCCGGTGGTCGGCCGGCCTAGGCCATCTCGCGATATGGCCTTGGTTGGGCCACAACAAATACACAGAAAACAGACATGGCCGGCCAAGCGAGGCCAAGCGTGGCTCCGGCAGCAAAAACACGGCCGCCGGTGGCCACGCCGGCCATGGTCGTAACCTGAAAACAAATAAACAAGGTGAAAATGTCTTCTTTTTCACTTACACACCCCGCCCGCTTTAAATGCTCCTGCGGCACGGAGATCAACATCCCTCCTTGCACCTAGAGTGTCTCCAGTCGAGGATCCAGTTGAGTATCCAACCCACTGTCTCCATCGCCCCGTAACCTTCACCGACACTTTGGATTTTCATGCCTTTTTGGTTCTTTGTTTACTCTTGTCCAATCGTGTCTGGTCCGACAACGGGAGGGGTAGCTGATTTCCTACTTCGTATTTTTGAGCTGCAATGCCCCCCCTCAAGCCCCTCTTTGTGTGTTGTTCTGCCTTGGCTGTCGTCGGTTTCTTCCACCTTAAAATGATAATTTTTCAAACCTGCCTGTCTGGCATATGCGTTGTCCATCAATTGGAGCCGGAGACGGCCAAGGATCCGGCTGCATGTTCCGAGATGCAACCGTAGTGTGAACTTGCAAGTACACATGTGAAACGGAGGCAGTTCTCATGGTAAAGGATTAAGTCTCTTGTCGAGTACATATTTTGTGATGAAGAGAATGCTGGTCCAGACCGAAAGCGTCTGACAATCTCCTAATATCGGACCTTTGCGAACAGGTTCGTTGGGCGTAAATGGATATTTGAGAGTATGACGGCAGAGATGGAGCAATACTGGACGGTAACCCGAGTATCACGAGCAGACAGTAGCAATATTCTTATCAAAAGACGACAGAGTTGATGAGTTGTCAATTCATATCCCGTTTGTTCATCTCTTTTCTCACGCCTATGACGGCATACCACAAAGATAACAAGATGTGTACCTGAAAACAGCTCGTCACTGCGGACCTGAATGTCTAGATATCGGGATATCATGTAATTTGATACTGCTCTCGTGTTGTGTACCTGATGTGACCATCGTGGCAGACGGCTCCCGGCAGGGGACCATCGAGCATGCATTGTCAGTGCGCCTGCACTGCAGCGCAGTGCATCAACAGAGACTGATGCTTTCAGTAGTCTACTCGGCCGAATCTCGCCATCTTCCTTATTTCCTCTTTTGCAACTTATGCACACACTTACAATATTGGGGAGTACAGCATCAGCTACTACACACTCTACTTGACCCATTCTTGTGCATTGCATAAGCTGCCCAGAGTGGGAGAACAATACAGAGTGCATACAGCACACAACATGCAGCATCCATTTGGCCGTGGGACAGCCGGGTCCTTGTGTTGTTCGAGATGCCCTCTTCTCTTCCTCGGTCGTGGTATCTTCTATGCTGCTACCCAAACATCTCCATATATTGATGCAGCAACGATGCCCTCAATTTGTACCCTTGCATCTTGTCGTCTCCTCATGAGGGGCACAATGGACAAACAGCTCAGCATTGTTGCAATTGACAAAATCCACGGGCCCATGGCCCGCCTATCCACCCTCTCCTACGTATCAAGTCGAGCGTGCCCCTCCCGTTCTCACCATGCCGCTTCTTCGTCTTCTCATGATTACCCCTCCGTGGATATTTTCTCCGTCATCGGGGCAATGGCGACAAGTATGAAGGCAAGTATGACTTAATTGTCTGCTTTGTTTAAGCCCAAGTTTCCTATTTTGGTCAGACATAAATACACGCCCTCACTTCGCCATGTGTTGTTCATCATATTACGCAACAGCAATGAGCCGCAGTGCTAGCAGGTTGCCTCTGTGCAAAAATACCGTCAAATGACATATGAAAACGGTGGAAAATGTTGCAGCGTTGAAGAAAAACAAACGAATTTCATGGGAACTTTTGGAGAAACAGTCCAGTCGACGCCCGACCGACGTCATTGTCATGAATGCGGCGCAGTCTTCTAGAAAGTTAGGACTGCCTTCTAAGAGGCAGATATCAAGCACTGCCATGTTGTACAACGCATAGAAGAACAATTCCAGAACACATCATGATTTCTCTTGCGTTGGTCATCGTTTGTTTCCTCCGTTTTCTTCAGATTCCAGCGTTTGCTAATGTTTACAAAGCCTGTCTTTCGTAAACATAAAGGGCGTGTGACTCGACTTACACGGACATACCGTTAAAGTTATTGAGTCGTCGGTAGTTCAGGTCCCGGCCAGTCGGAGTCGGAGTTGGGCTGTGGCTGTGTGACTCCACGTGATCGTTGGGCTGCAATACATACTCCAGACGTCGACTTTTTTCAATTTATCTGTCACCCTTTTCCTTTTTGTCACCATCCCGCAGACTTTCGGCCGCTCCCGCCTATCAAATTCAACGTCTTTTGATGGCCGCATCCAGTGCAGAAACTACTGCATTCTAACGGCATCCTTCTGTGGGCTTCCACTGACAGCTGTTTCTTTCTGTGGCCATTTCTATTATTGACAAATCGTGCATGGGGTTTCGCGCTTGACCGACACTTCTCTCCAGTTTCGTTTTTGCCTGACCTGCACTGCCCGTTTTTGCTGTCATTCCATGATACATTTCCACTCATATTCACTCTCTCAAAAAGGTACATCCAACTTTTTGACGTCTTCCCAAGTTACACGCCCCTCTGACAAGAAGTATCTTTTTTCTCTTCTATTTTGAAGAATTTCATTGGGCCTCAAGAGACCACTAAGACGACAAGACTGGCGATGATGCCTGGCTGTGGCTGTAAGCTAGGAAAAACGAGAAAGCGAGAAATAGCGAGAAAAGCGAAGCTTATAGACAACACAGCCAATAAGTCATGTTTGCTCGTATTTTTATTTCTCATTTCCTTTTATTTTTCATTCGTGCTAATATGCCTGCATTTTTTTCACTCTAATATTTTTGTTGTCATTTTCACTCGTTGCTTTTCCTGTTTTATCTCTCATTTCCAAGAGTGAGTCACTCGCCACTCCCTCCGTTTCACTCTGGTGAATCTTTGGCTGTTTTCTCTTTTCTTTCCACCTTTTATTTTTCATCTCATCATCTCTCCTCTTGCACTCATTTGAAGTCCGTCGAGATTCGTCGTTGAGAGTTGCACTAACACGAATAACACGCCGTCTCACCGTTCCGGTAGTGGACGAGCTATTTTGAACGCCAACTTTCATTGTTGTTGTTATTTGCCACCTCCTTCTCCTTTTCTTCCGTCCGTTCCTTTTCAAGTAAACCTCACGCTATCATCACGGCCTGTACCATGTAGCTAGCGGGCGTAAATAGGAGGCAAAAAGTAACAGGTGCAAGCCACAAGCCAGGCCGTAACATAACGCCAGCCAGGATCTGTTGATATCACCTCTCCTATCACGTCCTCTCCTGCCACTCGTAGAGCGTGAGCTCGCCCACCGTAGGCACCAGTAGACATTCACGCGTCGATGGCTCCCTCTTTTTGGTGCTTCCACCTATCTCGAAGGATGGTGGCTTCCGGTCTCCGTGTAGGCAGCAGCGATGGTCGTGAGAATGAAGAAAAGGAGACGAAAGGAACAAGACATGAGTATCGCGGAATACGATGTACGCTCGGCCGTTGGCTATCGCCGTGCACCAGTCGTGAACCTCTTTAGGACAAGGAACTGGTGAGAAGTGAGCCAAGCAGAATACTGCAACCAGTCTGAGGCGTTAACCTCAAGTCTGACCATCGATTGGATCATGATGACCGACCATTCACAACAGGGCTGATTTTGTCAAGGTGAACACTAGAACAACATTCGTGTTTCGTTTAACATGTGACTATTTTCTGTGCTTCTATTGATTTTCTTCTCCTTCTATTCTCCTCACGTAATTCCTCCCTTTATTTAGTCCTGTCCCATGAGTCGTTTGTTTACTCACAGTACTACTCATCTTGACCTCATATTTGCTAGTGTTCAGCCTCATTCTGCAACTCTACAACATCCTCCGTCAACTTCACGGAACTTTACACTTGTATATTTTCATGAAAAGTACTTGAACATCTCGAGAATGCTTCCTTTCTTAAATCTACACCCCTCTGTGTATCTCGATATCAATGTACCTTTTGATGCCTTGCCTTGAAATGAAGCAAAAGCACACAGAGATATCACAGTATTCAGTCACATGCTCCTTGACCATCAAAGATAGCCGCTAAAGTATGCCCTGGTGTTGAACAAATGAGGCTGAAGATATGGGAGAAGGTCTGTGAGGTGAATATCATTGGTATTCCTCGCTTCCATTGTTGACATGAGATCTGTCACGGGGCTTTTGTGAGAGTTAAGTGACTCTTTTATGAGTGATAATTGCTGAGGCCTCACAGATTCTATTTTCGTCGAGATCATGAAACATTCTAAACTCAATCATTTATTGTCCGTTTTAATCGAGGAATAGATAATAGTAAAATGTTGATGTTGTTGGATTTATTACTGGATTTTTTTAATTGGTTTATTTAGAAATAATGGCCACAAGAAAAGTTAGAAAAGGAAAATAAAATAGTATACAAACCGACTCAGAGTGTCAAGGCATACTTACAAATAAAATGCCTTGTGTATCGAGTCGCGTCTCTCAATTGGAGACCTCGTGATCAAGCATGTGCAATGTTGTGTGACTTGGTTTCTAAGCCAATCGCTCGTGTTATCGGAGTGTTTGTTGCTTCCTGTTTTGGCAATTTGTCCAGAGGAGGGGAAGTCAACTCGTACACGATAAGGAAGGCGCGGACAACGCGAAGGGAGACATCGACGGAAAGAACGATACAAACAACTGTCATCGTTGACATCACCACCCCTGGCCCAACATGGACGAACGCGCCCGCATTCCCGTAACGCTGCCACGCGCAAACCCAACAACGCCCTTTTGGCAGGACCCGCCCCACGCCGATGTGGCGGACCTGCGCTCGACCGACGAGCTGCCGCCAGCTGTCGATGTTGTTATCATTGGCAGTGGCATCACAGGGGCGTCGATTGCCTACCACCTACTGCAAGCAGAGCCGTCGCTTTCCGTGCTGATGCTCGAGGCCCGCCAAGCATCATCCGGCGCGACGGGCCGCAACGGCGGGCATACCAAAGCGGCGTCGTACCGGTCGTTCTTGGATCACCAGGCGGCGCTGGGGACGGACGAGGCGGTCAAGATTGCTCGGCTGGAGCTGGCTGCGATACGGGGGGTACACCGACTGGCGGGGACTCTGCCTCGAAGCGTCGATGGCGACGGCGAGCGAAGCGAGGACAGCAACGATCGCAGCGAGGAGAAGATCGACTGCGACAGCAATCCATGCGACACGCTGGATGTGGTGTACGATCCGGCGCAGTGGGCGGAGGCCCGAAAAGCGATAGCGGCGATGAAGGCCACTTTCCCCGAGGGCGACCCGGCGGCGGAGTACACGCTGTACACGCGCGAAGAGGCGATGGCACAGTTCCCGTGCAGCGACGATGTTGATGCCGCCACCAGCCAAGTGACGCCGATTTGTGGCGTGGTGCGGTACCCGGCCGGCAGCGTGTCGGCGTACAACTTTACCGTGGGAGTTCTCAAACGGTGCCTCTCGAAGGGGATCAACCTGCAGACGAACACGCCGGTGACGTCGGTGGAGAAAGACGGCAATGGCTGGACTGTGACGACCTCCCGTGGCGCAGTCTCTGCCCGACACGTCGTGCTGGCCACGAATGGCTACACAGCGCACCTTTTGCCGACTCTACAAGGTGTGGTGGTGCCGCTGCGCGGACAGATCTCCATGCTCCGGGCGGGCAGCAGCATGCCTCCTTCCGACACTGGCCTCCAGACCACCTACAGCTTTATTTATGACGGCGGCTACGAGTACATGATCTCGCGGCCGCCCGGCTCGACCTGTGCCGGCGACATTGTCATGGGCGGCGGGCTCAAGTTTGCGGACACGACGAAGGCGGGAAGCGAGGGCACGGGCGGGCTATGCGAGTACGGCACGACAGACGACACGACGGTGAATTCGACGGTCTCTGCCTACCTGCGGGACACGCCGGTGCGGTACTTTGGCAGAGGAGACGCTGCCGAGTCTGGAGGAGGGAGCTGGGGCGACGACCACCCAGACGGCCGCGTGCGGTCCGGGTGGACGGGTATTATGGCCTACACGCCAGACGGGTATCCCCTGGTGGGCGAGATGCCTTCATCGCAGGACAAAGACAACAGCGGGCTCTGGCTGTGCTGTGCCTTCCAAGGCCACGGCATGGCCTACTCGTGGCCGTGCGGACAGGCACTGGCCAGGATGCTGCTAGCCAGGGAGCTGGGCGATGAAGCAAAGCAGAGGAAAGACGAAGAGGCTCTGCGCGAGTGGTTCCCGGACTGCTTCCGCTTGACGGACGCGCGGCTGAAGCTGCGGTTTGCGGGACGGCTGCATTAGTCTGGAGGGGGAGGGGGAATATTCGGAGGGAACCATATCAGAGGCAATATGATCGACATTTACTCGTTTACTTTGACGGACAGTTGTGATGAGCTTTTCTTTCTCGGGATAGTGCAATATACCACAGATGACACCGAGGTTATCAAGGCAGCACAAGAAATCACAGAACACAAAATGCAAAACTTGCATAGACGTCGTTCGATTCTGTCGCGTTGACAACCGACGCAGGGTGCATTGTATGAAACGAGATACCGAGAGAGCCACACGACGACAGGACTCCAGGCAAATGTTCAGCTTAGCTACACTCTCGACCTCAGCTCTCGGTCTGCCGTTGTGACTGTGACCGCGGCGCCTTGGCACCCTGTCCCTGGTTTCGCAAGGAAGAAGCGAAAAATGCGCAAATGGCCCCATTCGCACAGCGGCTCGCCGGCATCGACGCACTCTTGTCGTCTGCGTTGCCATTTTTGTCATTGTCTTTCCCACGACCAGACTCTCGGGAGTTCCGCACCCTCTTCTTCTCGTTGTACGACAGAAAACCTGCTCGTCAGACAGCCATGTGTCGTCCGTTTTCCTCATCTGTCGACGGTCTGTGGCTGTGATGGATGCGTCTGGATCAGGATACGTAGTACTTGCTTTGTCGCGACTCTCGTCACCACATCCAAATGTAGCTGGGGCTGAGATGCAGCCATGCCGACTCTCCGCTTCGCATCACACGCCACATATCGCAGTTTTGTGCATGCAGAAAGACACATCGATGTTATGTTGTCTTGTCTGTCCGCGTGCACAAGATTTTAGACTGCAGGCTGTCACCGTGGATGACCACATTGCCTTCGGAGCTATCGTACACCCAGAACAGGTTGTTTACACGCCGAAGACACCGAGAATCATCGGAGTACAATATACTTGTGTATGCACATTGAAGAATATCAGCTCGACAAGGTGTATCCTGTGTGACAGCGGCACTTTTTGCGTATTGCATTTTCGGCCGTTGCTAACTTGGCGGAGAATATTCCCGTCGTCATCTTTTGTCCTATGTGTATGGTTATTTGCTTCTTTCTTTCCTTCTTCTTGTGACGTGCCTCTCTCTCCTGCAGCTCGTTTCCCTATTCAGAAACTCGTATCCGAGACAGCTTTCCGCGGGTTCTTTTCTTTTTTCCTTTCCTTATTTTTTTCTCTCTTCTTTCTCTCCTCCTCCTCAATCTATTTTTGCTCTCTCGGCCGTCTTTTCGTCCTTTTCTCTTACCCCTCCTCGCCCTCTTTCCTGGGACAGCATGTCTCACATGCAGACACACGCACTTTTTGATGCACGCAAAAATCGAAAAAGTGGAAACGTTACCAGTAGAAGGGAACGGCATAGTAGACTGCAAAAGGTAAAAGCGGGAGGACAACGGGTGGACAGACAATAGGACCGGAAACGAGAGACAACGTGTGCAGGATGCATGGAGGACTGAAGACGGAGGAACGAGGACAAGGACAAGTAAGAAGACAGACCACACCTTTGGGTCAGTCTTCAGAATACCACTGTAGAATGTCGTCGCTTGGGGCGGGATCAGCTTTTGGCTTTTTGGCTTTTTGGCTTTATTTTGGCTTCGTTTCGGCGATTGCTTTCTTTTTCTGACTTTCTAGCTTTCAAAGAGTCGCATCCTATTCCCAACCCCAGCATTAGCGCTGCAGCATGCGTCCATGATATGCGAACATGGGTTTAGTCTCTCACCACTCTCTGATCTCTTCTCTCCTCTTCTTTCTCTCTCTCCTCCGAATGCAGCTTCGGGTCCGTCTTTCTTTTCATTCATTCATTCTTTTTCTGTGCCTCTCCTCTGCTGATCCTTGTTTAGACAAAAAATTTTAACTCTACGGAGTACTGAAAACAGGTACGTCGTATTGCATGAGAAAATGAGAAATTTTTGAAGACAAAATGGTGCACAGAGAACAAGAAAAAGAAAGAGCCGACTTTTCAAAACATCGGCCCGGGCTGTCCAAATTGTCGAAATTGGCTCGTCCATTTTCTTGTCCTGGTCCTTTTCTGCGGTCCACAGACGACAGTGCAGCTGAGCTGCATGCTGCAGTTTTGGGTAGATGTTCACACACACTTGGCGACACATTGCGACGTCTCTTCTAGTCCAATGGGAACCGGTGACTGCCATCCTGCAGACAGTTGCAACCGCAAACAGGAAAGAAAGACGAAGGACGAAAGAGGGGAAGCCAGCTGCCAGCACACATGCTTCATATTCTTCATCCTCGCTTCCGGGCATTTAGTAGGTCGTTTTGGCCCCCAAGCTCCAAGCTGTCCCAAGTCAAAGGGCACCCTGTCCTGTCGTCCCGACCGCGGACGGCGGAACGGCTGGGCCTGCATCTGAGGAGGGGACTGGCTTTTCATCCTGTTGGCTCTTGCTGTGTCTTTTGATTTTTGTCGGGACTCTTCCTCTGTGGTCGCCTCGTTTCCCATTTTCCCATTTGATTTTCCATTTTCTCTCCCCCATTCACCTCGCAGAATGCAGTCTTGGATTGCGTATGGGACGCATGATTCTGCTGTGTCCGCCTGTTTTGTCGTTTGTCGGGTCTGTTGTTTCTTGTAGAGTCCCAGAGTCTCGGGTCCCACCCACTCCCTCGGGATTTGGGGCCCTTTTTGACTCGATGACGGGAGTACTTTTTTGTTCAGGGTCTTTTCGACGTCCCTCATTTCTCGACTGATGTCTTTCATGGATGTTTGTCTTTGTTGAATCTTAATTTCTCAAATTGATTACCCGGTTCTTTCACTCATCTTTCTATTATTTCGGCCGTTTTCAAAGACTTTCCCAACCGACATCGTACCTTGTCCAACGATTGACTTGTTCTTCTTTTCTCTTAGACCCAGCTGCTTGGGCCGCTCTCTGTCAATCTGGGCCCCGGAGATTTGCTGTTTCCTTCTTTTGTTTCCAGGGTTTCTTTCTTTTGTCGCGTTTCTTTTGTTGTCACTCTGTCACCGCTTCTTTAATTCCTTTTTGTTTCTTGTTGCCTTCCCTTCCAAAATGGATCCCGGCCAGATGCCTTTTTTTGACTCGCTCCTTTTTGTGCCTTCGGTAAAAATCTTCCCTATTTCGCCCCTCGAGCGAGACATGCTCCGTAAAAAAGCAACGTAAAAAGCAGCATTCATACGACGTGTCCCGCTGTGGATCTTCCTCTTGAGTTGAGCTGGCCGAGCTGTCCTTCCCCTCTGTCTCTGTCGCCCGCCCCTCCTTCTGCCACTCTTTTTCCTCTTTTGGCCCGCCTCCTTTCCTTTGCTTTTCCTTGTCTCCTCTCCCCAGCTTCTGTCCCGTGTCGTGGCCTCTGGTTCTGGCGGACGACTCTTCCCGGGTGGCCGATGCCTCGGGGATTTTCCCAGAAACAAGGAGCTGGGTCTGGCAATGGGCCGCAGGAAAGTGAAAAAGTGAAAAAAAGTCGGCAAACATAAAATGCAAGAAACGCAGGAGAGAAAGTAGAGAAAAGGAGAGCCAAAACCCCGGCAAATCGTTCGCCCACTCCAACCCTTTTTTTGAAATCGTATCAACATCGTGTCATTTTATTCCTTCCCTCTTCCACTTTATGATCATAATTTCTGGGCCATTTGGTCGAGTTTATTCCTTTCTCTAGTCAGTAAGTGCTTCTTTTCTCGTCATTTCGTCACTCGTTTCTTCAAACACTTCACTGCACTCCTTTCTCGCTTGACAAGAAGGATACACAGCCAATACACAACGTACACAAGAAAGCAGAAAACGAGGCTGTTGTGGACTTGTGTGCTGGACCCAATCTGTCGGGACAGCACATCAAAAAATGGGGGCCCCTCATCGTTGTTCCTGGACAAGTCTGTCACTTTTTCCTCTTCTTTCTCGGATCCTCTCTTGTCATCATGTCGTCGGGTTCCCTTTAATTTCGTTTCCTTCGCTTCCCTCTTTTTTTTCGGTCGTTTTTCTTTTGTTCCCACCGGTAGCCATCTCCACTCGGTCTGCACCTCTGCACCTCTGCACCTCTGCAACGAGACTCATCCGTTCAGCTGGGTCCGTCAGGCGACAGATGAGAGAAGGAGAGACAACAGATGACAGTTTGAAGTGAGCAGTCACCTTTTGGGTTGTTTTGGGTCGCTTTGGGGTCTGTTGCCTCGCCGAAACATCGAAAATATCGAGGCGGTCAAGAAAGATGTGACGCCTGACGGTGACATTTTCCGGGAATTGATGAAGATAATCCTAGGAATAGGGTGTCCCATCGAGATGGAACCAAACTCGGCATTCCCAGAAAAAAAGCATAAACACGCTCAAAAAAGAAAACCAATCATCTTCAATACCGCGGCCACCCCATCATCAAACCCAAGAAAAAGACAACCAAAAACAACCGGGCGCAACACCCTTACATGACCCCCCCCTCCTTCTGATGCTTCTCATCCTTCTCCCCTCCTTCCTCTTCCCGGATGATCGACCTCCCTGGAAACTCCCTTCCCTTTTCCCTCGGACCTTCAGTTCCTCTTTTGATCTTAGCTGCGAACCTGCCAGCTGGGACCAGCCCAGACCTCCGACCCAAGCGGATGGGACAGGCAAAGAACGCCAGTCTGTCGGACAAACTGTCTGCTTGTTTGCCGTCTGCAATTCTGCATTTCTGCGAATTTGTCTTGTCTGGCTCTTTTTGCGTGCATTAGACCCATATTCCAGACAAAAGGGGCCCATAAAATCGACTCCTCCCGTGCATGACACCGCCAGCCCAGCGGGCCAGCAAGTCTGTCAAAAAGGTCAGAAAGCACGCCAAAACAGACAAGTGTCGAACAAGCTCCGGCTGGTTTCCTCTTTTTCACTCGGCTCTTTATTTTATCGTTTATTTTTGATGTGAAATAAAAGAAAAAGAAACAATCCTTCCTAATCCTGGGCCAGACCTAGACCTGCGAGAGCGCAGTAGCGCAGCAGTCCCGCCGGTCAATCCCCTCCTGCTGGGTCGTTCCTTCCTGCTTCACAGTACGGACCCGACCTCTTGGGTCCCTCCTTCCCTATCCCCCCCTCCTCTTGTCTTGTCCTCCTACGTTCTTGCCTTTCTGGTCCTCTTTCTCTACTTTCCCCTTTCTTTCCAGGTCGCTCTTTCCCTCTTTCCCATTTCTTCTACCACCCCTCACCCCTCTCTCCCTGCACCTTCTTCTTTTTTATATACCGCCGCCGTTCCCAAACCCTCGGGTCCATCCCTTCCCACCTCGAGCTTCTGTTTCTGCTTCTGCTTTTGCATCTTCTTCTTCTTTCCCTTTTCTCTTCCTCGCTTCCTCGTTCTTTTCTTGCCAATCCCGTTTCCGGTTGTTGCCTCTCTTTAGATAAAGCTCTTCTGTGTTTCGTTTATTTACCAACAGACCGGCCCCTTACTCCCTTTTCGACTAGTTCCCGGCATTTGATTTTCTTTGTCCCTGGATCTGGCCAAACATTCGTACGGAAGCACCAACAACCAACAACCACACTCCGGAAGAGATACTCCTGACTATTCTCTCGCCCTCAAATGAAACGGTCTCTTGCTCCCCAGCTTTCAATATCAACGTCCAGACCTCACTTTACCACATCAACAACTGTCTCTTGACATCAGCCAAACATACCGGACATATCTTACAGCTTAAACAACTACCCCCTCCACATCAATGGGGTTCTTCTCTCCACCCTCGGCTAGCAGCAGCAGCCGGCACCGTCACCACGGCGGCGGAAGCAGCAGCGGCCATCGGCACCGGTCCGGTGGGGGCCATGCATCATCGTCTTCGTCACGGCACAGCGGCGGCAGTAATGGCAGCGGTAGCGGGAGTGGAAACAGCAGCAACAATCCACGAAAGAAGCTCCGCGGCGGTGACGGCTCCGTGGACGGCGCCTCGGCTAACGGCCAAGACCCTTCCGGGCTGTACGCTGGTTACGACCCTTCCGCCGGCGAGTACTACTATGACTACGACGAGTCTGCCGGCTCTGGCGGGTACTATGCTGCCGAGGGCACCAACGGCAACCACGGCTACTACGACCACCACTACGGCGCGGCGAGTACCCATCCTTCCGGATCTTCGTCGTCGTCCACCACGCCAGAAGATCCTGCCGCCGCAGAAGCTGCCGCCGCTGCAGCTGCAGCAGCAGCCGGTGAAGAGTACTACACAGCCTCCGTCTCCAGCACCGTCGCCGAGCACGTCTACGAGGCCGGCATGCAGTTCCACGGCTTCCAGCGGTCGCCGCCCATTTCGCCCACAAACTCGAATAGTGCTGGCGGAGGGTCCGTCGCAAGCAGCCGTAGCGGCAGCAAACTCTACGCCCTGCCCAACGACGAGACCGAGCAGAACCGCGACGATATGAAGCACAACATGGCCCTGCTCCTCATGCAGAACCGCCTGTTCTACGCGCCCGTCGACGCAAACCTCAGGGCCGGCGGCATGGTCTACGACCTCGGCACCGGCACCGGCATCTGGGCCATGGATGGTAAGCTTTTTTTTCTCTTTTCCTCGCTCACTGCGTTCGCTCGCTAACATCTCAGTCGCCGAACAATTCCCCACCTCGGTCGTCCGCGGCATCGACCTCTCGCCCATCCAGCCCGCCTACGTCCCGCCCAACGTCAGCTTTACCATTGACGACTTTGAAGTCGACTGGGCTTTGCCGCCCAACTGCTTTGACTTGATTCATATGCGCTTCTCCCTCTGGGCCGTCGACGACCGCGCCGCCCTCATGCGGCGCGCCTTCCACCACCTCAAGCCGGGCGGCTTCATCGAGTTCCAGGAGCTCGTGCCGCAAATGAGCTGCGACGACGGCACCCTGCCGCCCGACAGCGAAAAGCACAATGCGCTCCGCGACTTTGCCTCGTACATCACCGCAGGCCTGCGCACTTCGGACCGGCTCGCCGGCGGCGGCGAGCTCTTTAGCGCCGCCATGGACTACCCGAGCGGCCCGCAGCGCATGGAAAACATTATGACGCAGGAGCTGGCCGAGGCCGGGTTCACGGGGATCCAGACGGTGCGGCACAAGTGCCCGCTGGGCAACTGGCCGCAGCAAAAGGAGATGCGGCGGTGTGGCCTTCTGCTGCGGCAAGCTTTGCTCGAAGGCCTACGTGGATGGTCGCAGCGGCCGCTGGGCAAGACGGCCGGCGGTCTGGGGTGGACATCGACGCAGATCGAGATCTTCTTGGTCGACGTGCGCAAGGCCATCATGGACACGTCGGTGCACGCCTACTTCCCGATGCACGTCACCTATGCGCAGAAGCCAATGTAAGGAGGGGGAATGATGTGTGATTTGAATTGTGCGATATGTTTGTTACGATATAACGACTTTATGATTTTTTTGGACATTTGTTAGGATACATGACCCTTCTGGCATTTTTGGTTTTGGTTTACGGCTTTGGTTTTTGGTACATACATTTCATATACAATGGAGGACGGATACAGGAATCTTAGGTATATATGTTTAATGATAAGATACTGCATTTGACGAGACATCTTTGCTGACTGCCATGCAGCTTGATTCAAATTATGTGCTAAATTCCATTGCTTTTATTCAAACTATCCTTACAATGTATCATTCTGAGATCATGCTTATTCGTATTTCGTTGACTGCGCTCCATCTACTCTTTCAGCAGATGACTGTCGGCCGCGCCTGCGCATTCTGGCCGTTCCCAGAACCGCGGCAGCTTGCCCCAGCTGTGCGTCACGTATTCGTGCTGCAGCACCGGCTGTTCTGTTGTGTTTCCACCTTCTGAAGAAACCTTTTTCGTCGCCCCCAGCGCATACGACGTCACGCCCAGCATCAGGCACGTCTCAAACATGAACGCACAGCTGTGCATCCCCACCTTGGCCGGCTTCTGCGGCTGCGGCTCGTTGCGCGCCTTTTCGTAGCTGGCACCGTCGGGGCCATGCCCGCTCATCGTGTTGTGCAGGCTGCCGCCGCCGGGGACAAACCCACCGGCGCCGGCCTTTTTCGCGTCATAGTCGCCCGCCAGCAGGCCCATGTACTCGCTCATGGTGTTGCGGTGGTACCAGGGCGGCCTAAAAGTGTTCTCGCCAACGAGCCAGCGGGGCGGGAAAATGACAAAGTCGGCGACGGCGGTGCCGACGTGTTCGGAGGGGGCTGTCAGCACGGTGAAAATCGAGGGGTCCGGGTGGTCGAAGCTGATGGAGCCGATCACATTAAACCGGCCCAGGTCGTACTTGTACGGATAGTAGAGGCCGTGCCAGGCGACGACGTCAAAGGGCGAGTGCGCCTGCGTGGCGCGGTAGACGCGGCGGTTGACTTTGGCCCTAATCACAAACTCCTTTGGGGCCTCGCTGTCGCTCGACGGCTCATCAAAGCAGGCGACCGGAATCTGGAAATCGCGGGCATTGGCCAGGCCGTTCGATCCAATCGGGCCCAGCTCGGGCAGCTGGAAGTGTCCCTGGTACAGCTCGAGCGCATAGCCGCGAGCAATTCTCCCATTTTCGTTTTCGTGCACCAGCACCTGGAACCGCACACCCCGCGGAATCACGCAAATCTCCAGCGGCCGCACCAGGATCCAGCCCAGCTCGGTGCGGATGTCCAGCACGCCCGCCTGCGGCACAATCAGGAAATCGCCGTCGGCCGAGTAAAAGGCCGAGTTGGCGGCCATGGACTGGTTGGCCGAGTACACAAAGATGCTAAGGCCCTGCTTCAGGGTCGGGTCGCCGGCGCCGGCAATCTGGCGCAGACCGTTGACAAAATCGGTCGGTTCCGAGGCAGGGTCCGGGTCGGGGAACGGGTCCCAGCGGAACTGGTCGGGGAGGTAGTGGAGTGATTCGGCATTCTTGGCTTCGTGTGTAGCGACGTCGTCTTTTTCGGCTGTAAACGGACTCAGCGAGCAGGCGGGCGTGATGCGGTAGAGCCAGGACTGCTTGTTCTCGTGGCGAGGGGCTGTAAATGCAGTGCCCGAGAGCTTCTCGGCGTAGAGGCCATAGGGCGGTTTCTGGGGAGAGTTTTGGCCGATTGGCAAGGCACCAGGAACGGCTTCAGTTCTGGAGAAAAGTGTGTGTTGTTAGCACGCTATATGGAATGAACCATTGGAGCTCCAGGAAGGAAAGAACCTACTGGTGATATGAATCGAAGCCGTTCTGGTAACGGTACTTCTCCTTGACGCTGAACTCGGTGACGGGCATGGCGGGCAATTGGTAATTGTGTAATGCAATGGCTCCAATTGAGTATCCAAAGAAGATGTATGTGACGCTATGCTGTAGATACTATCCAAAAGAAACAAAAGAAACAAACAAAAAGAAGAAGAAGGGAACCGAATAAAAGTAACAGCTTCACGAGAACAAGAAGAAAAGAAAACCTTGCGTCTTACCCTCCTTTCCAGAGGGAGCAGCCACCATTATGACGTTGAAAGGGCTGCCAACAGCCCCGTGGGGTGCCGTCTGCCGTCGCATCGTTTCCAACGGTTCACTAGAATGCCTGGTGATACTCTGTACTTGTCAATGATGTCGCTTTCTTGGTGAGGAAGGAGGGGACCAAAAGGGACCAAATCGCGCCGCGCGACCGACACTAGCCGACGAAAGGCGATTCCGCCAGCACCACCATTCCGCCCTTTCCTTTGTTCGCTTTGTTCGGCTTAACGCCGCCAGCCAATCACAGTGTTTTCTACAAGAGCTATATCATCGCCGCACAGTACGATCCAGATCACGAGACTTTGTTCGAGAGCACCCTCCTACCACTTCAATGACACACTTCAGAGCTCCTGTCAAGGTCCGTCAAGCATGTGGCAGACACATCTGTACGTCACTAAAATGACCATGTTTACTTGATCTAGACCGTCAGACCGGCCAACCCGTTACTCCTGAGCAAGTCAGGAACCAAAAGAACCGGCTACAGCCTTGTCCCGAAGCGATGCTCCCTCGAGCTGTTTTCCCCTGAGGAAGTTCATTGGAGCTGTTCAAGCTGTTCAAGCTCTCCAAACTGTCTTGGTTTCTCCCCTGTCTGTACCTTGCATATCATGCCATTTGGAGAGTACGGCACTCTTACAGCCCTTTGTGGACTTTGGGGGTCGTTGGAGAACAGCTGTTCAGCTCTGCCGATATCGTACGATAATCCAGCTGTTACGGCAAGGTGCAGCACACATATTCACACATTACACAGCAGTCATCTTCCGTCTCTTTTAGGGAGAGCCAGTTTCGCAGCAAGAGTCAATTGATCCTGCTACCTCTAGTCCTCCTGGGGCTAGTCTTTTCGTCTTTCTCTGTATAATAAAAAAAAGGTCTTTACTTCCACAAGTGGTGATTTGCACAAGGACGCGAAAAAGGGGCGTTGGGCCGCGAGGGCGGCGTTTGCCTCAACCTCAGCTAAGGCAAGGAGAGGCTGTGCGCCGCTCAGGGGCTTGAAGTCCTCTTGATCTTGTCGGATTCAGTGCCCTCCAAAGAAATATTGAGATGGCAAAGAATGAAGAATAGTAGAGAATGTCCATAAAGGGATTGGTGGGGACGCAACGTGATTCTGTCTTGAAAACAGAATCCCGTAGAATCCACTACACCACCCGGACCCGGGGGCCGAGGATTCATTACTCGTCCTTGTTCTTCTTCTTCTTACCCTGGCCACCGCCGGAGTGGCTGGCAGAAGATTCCCGCTGCAGGTGCACAATGAGGCGTGTCCAGGACTCCTCCTTGTCCCACTCGAAGCCCTTCAGGTACGGCAGCTCGAGCTCGTCGTCGACCTATGTTGTCAGTATGAGAAACAGAATGGAAATGTATACAGAGTAAGCTGACTCACCCGCTTCTTGAATGCCTTGTGGATGGCATCCATGGCATCCTTGATAGTGACGCCCTTCATGTTCCGTGCGGTCACTTCGAGACCGAGTGGGAAGTGCAGGTCAATTCTCTTGACTGGTGGTTCTGTCAGGACCTTCTTGAGGATATCCTTGTCGTCAATCGTGTTGGGTGACGTGTTGATCTTCCATCCCGTTTTTTGTGTCTCGGGAGCGAGCTGCAGCTCGATGCCCTCAGCCTCTGCATATTGTTAGATGCGGTCTTGTGAGATTGTAACGTCATATATCGCGGGTTTGGACATACCGAGATCGTTAATGTTCCGTACACCTGGGTATGATGTTGACCCGGTCTTGCGGTGGCCCTTCTCCTTGGGAGGCGACGACGACAAACCCTGGACGGCGGAATCGACCTTCGTCAATGGTTCCATGGTTGGAAATTGGGGGGTTGTGAGATTTGGTGATGGGAAGAAAAAGTGAAAAGAGCCCTCGGTGCAGAGAGGCTGGGTCAATCAATTGAGTGGTCTGATGCCACGGGTGAGAAGATATTGTTAGCGAGGTGGTCTCAACGATGATATGGGATATCAAAACTGCAAATATCAAGCTCTAGCAATAACTAGAATGAAGCTATGCCAGAGAAGATGATGCAGATGATGAAAGATGCGATATGGATGGGCAGGTGGCGATTTGAGCTCAAAGCTCAATATGGGTGGTAACCGCCCAGATTTGACTTACAGAGTGGTTTGTGAGGTACAGGACCTTGCAGATGGTGTGGTGTGATGTAGATTTGGGGTGTGTGAGATGAATTGATATGATGATTGCGAATGGGAAGCTTCAATAGAAGATGGGAGAGAGAAGAGAGGAAGAAGAGAAGAAGAAATAAAGAGGGGAAAGAGGACAGAATTAAAGGAAGAGGAGAATATAAAGGGGAGGATGAGTAGATGAAGGAAACCGAGAGGGAGGGCAAGAGGGAAAGAGGGGAAACTCAAAACAGATTGGTAAAGGAGGGAGGGGAGGGGGTGTGCGTGTATGCAAAGGAAGCTGAGCGCGATGGGAAGCAGCAACCAAGGGGAAGGAGCGATTGAGCGGGAAAGGGGGCTGAATGGTCTCGCATGCTCATAGGGTTGCGTGAGCGTTAAGCAAGTGGTGAGGAGGTGTGACTCCCGATGTGGTGGTGGAAGGCACTCTAGGATGTGTATCTTTCTTCTTTGAGTAACACCCTCTTTCCCGCCCCGATGCCGCGCCAGGAGAGTAAGAGCGACACACATGAGGGGGGCCAGATGGGAAAAGGGGATCATCGGCAGAGCAGCTCCAAAGTGGAAGCTGCGACCCTCATTCTCGCCAATGGGCGAGACTTACGACATCATCGGAGACTGATGAAAGAAGAGGGGCGAGAGCTAATACCAGGGGGCTTGTACAGACCAAACAGGCAAGAACGACACAAAGAAAGAGGTCACGAGCTAACATCAAGCTGGATCCCAGGAGCTATTGGATCTTTGGACAAACGAGCTACGGCGGAGAGGGGAGTGAGAAATGGAAGGAAGTAAAAAGAGGAGAAAAGGACGCAAAAGGACAGTCTTGCACGTACACTTCTCAGGAGAGAAGGAGCGAGAGGCGCAAGTTGAAAGGGGGCGAAAGTGCAAGGCATGGACGATCGATCACCTGCCACGGCGCCGGCGACATTATGGTGGGAATGCGCGCGGGCGTGGGCTGGCCAGGAAGGTCCAAAAGTTTGGTGAGCCCGGCCGGTCGTAGCTCCCCTCTTCCCAACATGAGCGAGTACTTTCCTCATTTGAGAAGAGGGGAAACGACGCGGTCTTACGTCTCGAACCATGGCTGGGCATCCCCTCCTCAAACAAAGCGATTGGGATGGCACACAGCGCAATGGGTAATACGGGCGCATTATTGTTTGCCTATTACATCTGTTTGGACAAAGCGAATCGCCTGCAACAGGTCTAGAATGCCATACCCAAAGAACCAAGTAGCCATAGAAACATGCTGTGACGAGAGATGTTTTGGTTTGACTGCTGTCGTGAATCGCTCCTTCCTGCAAACATAACCGCCCGGCTGTTGCTCATTCTGAACATTGAACATCGCCCTTTCCTGTCAGCCTGTCTGTCGCCTGTTGTTCGATGACCTCACACGGAAGGCGCGGACTGGGGAAGGGGCAGGTGATGTGATTTCCCGTTTGGCGAGTGGGGAAACGTGCCTTGCACTTGACGTACCAAACGGCGTTTCCCCTTTACTGGTCGTGTTGGCCCTGTCCTTCCCCTTTTGCTAGCAAGTTACAAGTGTGCAGAGAGTCAGTTGGAGGTCATGTCTTACGTTGCCTCGCTCCAAGTCATGACTCCCATCAAAGGAAAGCAGGAAAGCAGGACAGCACAAAAGGAAGGAAGCACTGTGAAGCAAAGGCCCAACAGAAAAGAGCAACCAAAGAAGCAAAGAACAGTGAGCAAGCAGTCGTCCTTTCAGTGTCTCGCCATCCCTTGGTTTGAATCGCGTGACCACCCCAACGGTCGCGCGGGTACACAAGAGCGGGGGTAAGATGCTCAAGAAGATGCGTGACAGGCGTGACATAATGGCCCGACCAGGGAAACAATGAAGTGAGAGCGATGATGAAGAGAGAGGGGCTCCACTACAGAGTACCTGCAAGTCGCCTGCAGGAAAGAGCTTCCCCCCCTGTGAGTCTGTGAGTGGGTCACTGTGGGTCGTCGATTCGTACGAGCGAACGATCCCTTCGTGAGCTGTTTGCCTGATTGTCTGCTGGGATGGAAAGAGGGGGATTAGAGGCCCAAGAGGGAAGGAAAGAATGAGGGGCAGAGCAATTGCGGCAAAATACGATGAATACAGGGCAAGAGCACCCATTTCCCTCATCCCACTTCTCACTAAACCTTCCAGTGGTTCTAGCGAGACGAAAGACAGCGCAAAATGGATGACAGTGACAGGCGACACGCGATGCATACGAGTAATCGCCCATAACAGCTAACAGCTATTCAACAGCAGACCTTCCCAGGCGGAGTGTCCACTAAGAGCCCACTATTCGGTACTGCTGCTCCCAAATAGCATCCCAACAAGCCTGCTGGGGCCTGCTAACGCTCCAAGCGGTTTGGCGTCAAGTACGGGTCACGGGAACAAAGTGGGCGTGACGGGCGTGAGCCAGGTGGAAATCCTGGGGAAAATATGGGGAAAGCGGGTCAATTGGGTCCTGCCTTGGCTCTGCTGGTTCTCGATCCCAAGGAAAGGGAGGAAGGCGCGCACGAGGGCGTTTCAACTCTCGGAGAACGATAAGAGAATGAGGCAGGAGAATGGATACCATGAGATAAGAGATTACAACAATCGTGATGATGCAAGAACACAAAGTTGACGGCTTCAGAACAACGTCAACAGAGAGAGCCCTGTGAGAGCTCAGCTCCTTTCCAGTAGCAGATTCCAGCAAGCGCTGGAGGCATCGTGACCTGTAACCGCCAGCACTGGGCACAGCTCCGGTGTCGGACCACTTTCAACCACACAGCGCAACAGGTCTCACCACTCTTGCGTCTACACCTGCGTCCACCACCAGTCACTTGCCATCACTTGAGTGGCCAGGTCAAGCTCGCCAGGCAGATGCAGGGGCGTGCACGAGCATACGTCCGCTCGATGATCGAACATCGGCCGAGGCTACCAAATGATAGGAGAGCCTTGTGCGACGGAGTTGTGAAGGAAGGTGGGCAATTCAAGACACGTTTATGATCAAAACTTACCTTTTTTTCTGTGAAGAATACACGAATTCAACAAGATAATGAAAATCAAAACAAAATTGATTGAAGTTTCTCTCGATTTTTTTTTTTTTTTCGAACGGGGATTAAAACTGATGATATTTACAAACGTACATTCGTTGTTATTTATTCATGTCAATTTCAGAACAAATAAACAAACAATTTTTTTTTTTTAAAAAAAACGAGATTGAAATAAATCAAAGCAAAAATAATACAAACGAGACAAAAAATAGCGAAGGAAAAGAAAACAGACTTGAGCCATTCTTATGACCGAATAGATGATGTTTCTCAATTCAATTGTCTCTTTACAGATTCGGCGTGGAGCCCTCCGGATAAATTGGACTTGTCACCTTCATTAAGAGTTAAGGGCGCACATGAAAAGACATAATGCAATACTCTTGCGCCTCTTGAGAGTTATGAGTATCGGCAGGAATGGGAGAAACGTCTTTTCAGATGTTTCCACGTGTTTCTTTGGCATTCAGCTCAATTATCGTCGGTTTTCGTCAATTGTCTCATAAATAAATGATTGCGCAGTCATCAAAAAGTTGGCGAGTGGCTGTAATTATTGATTTTCTCAAACTGTACAGTTTTATTTTGTCAATATTTGACTTTTCTTCTCATTCGTTTCACTTCATGTCTCGATTTGCCTGGCTGCGACAAGTGAAGTCGTCACTTGTTGAACATAAAAACAGGGAATGGCCGGGTATGATAAGACTGTGGAAACAAGACAGAAACTGGCAACAGATAAGAAGAAACAGAACAGACCATGTTTCGATACCGGCAATTATTGCCTTGCAAACCCAGTTCACTCACTCTTCTGAAGAGAGAGTCCCATAAAAATCATAAATCCCATAAAGCCACTCATAAATCGCATCGGAGAATGCAGCCGTGCGACGGAAATTCAATCTACGGGCCAAAGCCTTGTTATCAATTCTCCTCCACTTTTTCATCATCTTGACCATCTTTCCCCTCTCATTTTCCTCTTTCGACTCTCCATCTCCTTCACTCATAATTCCTCATTGATTGCTTTGCTTTATCTTTCTATCTTTCAATTACGCTTTTCGCCCCTCTTCTTTCATCACCACCCTCAACCCTATTATCGCATCCTTTTCTTACCCTTCTTACCCTTCCCGCCATGCCCTTTGCGGTCTTTTGCGGGCCCTCCGACGTGCCATTTTTGGCAAAGCAAGAAAGCAAGAGAGAGGGGCAAGTCCACTGAGTCCACACACAGTCGACGAAGTGAGTGCGAGAAAGTGAAAATTTACCAAAATTACAGCGAGGTTGAAATTTTTTGAGTGGTCGAACCGGGGGTCAAAAGAGGGCCTTGACGGCCAAAACGATTTAAAAGTAGGTGAAGCCCGCCGAGAAGAGGATAGAACGAACAACGAAGAGATAGACGATACATAAAAAAGTGGAAAGAAAGAGCGGTCGGGTATACGCGCGAGAGAAAAGAGAAGGAGAGAAGAAGAAGAAGAGAAAAGAGAATGAAACGCAAAGAAAAGAGAAGAGACGATTGAGAATGAATAAAAGGACGGTGTGCGCCAGAAAACGACAAACAACTTCTTGATTGAGGTTTTTCGAGATTCCTCATTCAATTTTGCATTCAATCAATCAATCTTTCCGCGTTCGTTCAATATTCCATTCCTTCTTTGTCGCCCGCGCCGCCCTGGGCCTTTTCTGTCCTTTTCCAGTTGTTCCTATTGCTTGTTGTTCTTTTCATTTCTGGACTGCCTGTTGGTTGTTGGCCATTTTTTATTTGTTGTTCCTGTCCCTGCGCTGTCCCTTGCTAGTTCATTCTTTCTTTGATCTCTTCACATTGTGCGTTGCATCACGGTGTGTATCGTGACCTCACTTGCTTTTGTCTTTTGTGTCTTTCTGTGTCATCCAGCGTCTTGTCAATACCCTCTCAGCGTTTTGAGCGTTTTTGTGTCTGTTGTTCTCTCTTCACAATGCATCTTCCGGCCTGTTTCAATTTCTCTTCTCTTTCCTCCTTTCCGTCGTTCTCACTACCGTCTCTCTCTTCTCTGCGATCTCTACCCTCAATACCCTCAATAAAATCACTGCCTTCTCTTCCCTCCATACCGACTCTCGACTCGCTCCGGCAACATCCCAACATGCTCTCTATCGCCACCCTCTTCGACGACGAGCAGCGCCTGCTCAACCGCGTATGGATTGTCTTGCTCGGCCTCGAGGCCTTGCTTGTTCTTTTCGGCACGATTTCGGCAGTGGTCCGGGGCGTTGTTGCTATCCGGCGGCGCCGACCCGGCGGATTACGACGAGCCGGCAGCCACCACCACCACGGCCGGCCACGACGAGTCACTATTGAACTACCGGCGACTGCTTTTCAAATATACGACGACCGGCCGGTGCGTGTGTACCCATACTCGGATATCGACACAGACATGCACTACGCCGGTTTCGACGGACATGATATGGATCATGACTATGACCATGATCACGACCACGATATGTATGCCGAGCACGGCGTCTTTTATGCCGACGAAAAGTATGATGGGCCTCGTACGCCGACACGGTCACGGACACCGACACACATTTTCAACTCGCCATCACAGAAAGTGTGAACCACAAACCAGCAAAACGATTTTGATATTCGATATATATGATACGAACGACGACGATGAACGATAAATGGACTACGAAATGAAACAAATGAGTTATGGATAACGAAGAACGAAAGACGACAAACGAAATAATGGGTATTCACCACTTCTCCAGCCCTCAGCACTCCGCTCCCTAGTCATACAGCTCGTCGTTGTTTGTCTGTGTGGTCTTGGTCGAGTGCGGCGACGTCACCTTGATGCCATTCTCGAGCCGCTCGAGCGTCATGGCATGGCCCTTGTGGGCGCACCAGGTGGTGACCATCTTGACGGCGGTCTTGATCTCGCGGCCGTTGAGGTTCCACGCGGCCAGCTCCTCCAGGTCTTCCTCCGAGATGGAGGAATTGACGAGACCGTCGGCCTCGACTTCCGTGACGTCGCTGACATCGGCGTCGGCTGCCTGCGAGCCTGAGCCGGAGCTGCCTTCACCGTTGTCGATTTTCTCCTTATCCTCGGCAGGCTCAATCGCCTTGGCCCCGCTACCGTCGACACGCGCCAAAAACTTGCGCCAGACGGCCATGCGGGCCTCGGCGGTCAGCGGGCGGAAGAGCAAGTGCAGGCTGACGCGGGAGCGGAAGGCGGAGTCGATGGTGTCGTAGAGGTTGGTCGTCAAGAAGATGATGCCGCGGAAGTACTCGAGTTCTCTGAGGAAAATCGAGACGAGCTCGTTGCGGGCAATGTCCTGGGGATGGCGCTCTGCCATGAAGACGTCGGCTTCATCCAACAGAATGACGGCATCCCACTCGGTGGCCATCTCAAAGACCTTCTTGACGTTGGCGCCAAGCGCAGCGGCGTTGATTCCCAAATCTTCGGCCTGCAGATAAAAGAGCGGGCGGTGGGTGCGGTCGGCGACGGCTTCGGCGGTCAGGGTCTTGCCGGTTCCGGGCGGGCCGCTCAGGAGGATGATCAGACCGTCGCCTTTTTTACGAGGTGACAAATATTGTTAGCATTTACATTTACAATCTTGCATAGCATTTGAATTTTAGCATAAGCATCTTTGGCTTCCTCTTTTCATGACTCACCCTTTCCGATAATGACATCCTCGACTTTGTGTGTAGTGTGGCCGTGGCTCTCGACAAAGGAGAGCACCAGGTCCTTTTGCTGCTCGTCGTACACAAGATGGTCGTAGGCCTGGTCGTTCCACTTGATGGGACGGATGTCCTCGACGAAAAACGAAAACCACAGCTTGTTCTTGAGCGCATAGCCCTCGACCATGGGCGACATGAACATGAGCTCGTCGGGCTTGGCCAGCATGGCCGCCTTGTTGGCCGCGATTTCCTCTTCCGTCAGCCGCTGGATCTTGCCGCTGTGCGGAGCCGCGATCACTTTGTTGTTCGGGTCGCTAGCATTAGGATGTCCTGCCGCACCCGGAGGAGGAGGCGGTGGTGGAGGAGGGGGGTGGTGCGGCATGCGCTGATTGCGGCCAGTGCCCTTGACAATGTTCTTGGTCGACTGCGGGTCTTTACCCTCGCGCACGCCCTGGGCTAGGTGGTGTTTGTTGTAGCCAATGACATCAATCAAGACGCGGCCGTCGACATTGTGCTTCTCCATCTTCTTCTGGTCGTTGAGCAGCATGCCGACACCCGTGTACTGGCGGTAGGCCAGGCCCTGGCAGTCGAGCACGAGGCGGCCACGTTCTGTGAGGCGCGTCTTGAGCTGGGTCTGCTCGTCGGCGGGCAGGTGCTCGAGCGGGCAGTGGTCGAACTCGACGATGGGGCGGTTGCCCGCGTACTGCTCGACTCGCAATTCCTGTTCTTGCCACACAAACGCCTCGCCGTTGAACCGCAGCACCTGCGTGTGCAAAACCAGCGACTCACTGGACATGACCTTGACGTACGAGGTGTCGAGCACGCGGCTCAGGACGTCGCAGTTGGCGCCGTGGCTGCGCACAATGGCGCCCCGCGGGAAATACGTCCAGGCGTGCTCGTAGCACATGAGGCCTCTTTCCAAAAGGGCGCGGCGCTTGGCGCGCACCTCGGAAAACAGGTCGTCGAGGACGCACACCAGCAGTTTGAGGAACGGGTGTAGGGCCGCGTCGGCCGGGTCTGCCTGCGGCTTGAGGCTGCGCAGTTTCTCGACAATGGCGTCGTAGCAGAAATACAGCGGGCGGAACGGCGCGCTGAACGTGGCCGACTCCTGCGTGTCCAGATGGTAGTCTTGGTTGTCCCGCAGGATGGGCGCCAGGGCCTGGAGGATCAGTGGGTTCTGGATTTCGATCTGGTAGAACTTCATGGTAAACCGGCCGTCAATGACCGGCTTGCTCTTGTCCTTGACCTTGTACACTTTGATGGCCACGCGGTCCTGCACCTTGCTGGCGCTCTTGCTGAGCTGCCGCGGCGGGTAGTCCTGCCAGTTCTTGAAGTTGTCGCCAACGTTGGGGCCCTCGTACAGCGTCTTGACCGTGAGCGAGGTGCCGAGGCCGGTGCCGGCAGCACCCTCCTTGGCCGAGCTGCTCTTCTTGTTGCGGCGCAGATTGTCCACCAGACCGCTGACAAACCCGGGGCCGACTTCGTGGATCTGCTCGTTGTCGGTCATGTCGCTGTCGGATTCGTAGCTGCTTTCCTCGTCGTAGTCGGAGAGCGTGCGCTCATCCGTGGTGCGCAGGACCTTGCAGCGCCACCGCCAGGCGGTCTCCTTCATGTCTTCCTTGGACAAGAGACCCATCGTGAAGGTGGGGGGTTAAGTCGACGTGGTAATATGGTGATGTGGTGATGTGGCAGTGGGAGGTAGGATGTCGTGATGTCGAACAGTGAAGGCAGGTATGGAGAGTGTTGAACAAAACAAAAGCAAAGGTAACGAAAGACGAGACAAGATTGTCCAAATATAATTTTACCCAAAAGAGTATTTATGCGTAGTTCAGAAACCAAAAAAAGAGCTCGATAAAAGAGAGGGAAGCTTGCATCCTACATCCCACAACAGACGGGGTGGCACTGCCACTTATATTGCCCGACTCATCAAGCTCTTTTTGGAGGAAGAGAAATAAGGCGACAAGGCCACCGAATGAAAGCTGGGCCAAAGACCCGGCCAGACGCCAAACGCCGCATCTGACCCTGTGCATTGCATGTGTCCCTGTGTGTTGTGTGTTGTGCCCTGCACTTGTAGGGCCCAATCAAGAGCTGCCTCGAGCTGAAAAAATGACGAGAGACTGCTCAGAACCTGTGTTGTGTCCCCATCCCAGATCCTGCGTCCAGGAGCCGGAGCCTGCGCCCAGTCCTAACTGGACGCCATGCAGGCATGCAGATACAGACATGAAGACATGCAGGCAAGACCCGCGGTCGTCTTTGCCAACGACCAGAACCAGAACCAGTCCCAAACAGGCAGGGGAAACGTCCCAAGAGCCTCACCTCAACTCTTGGATACATTGGAGAAAGGTCAAAAAAAGGCAGCCTAGGGACTCGCCCGTAGGACTCACTCGGGTCCGATTGTCGGTATTGTGTGTGTTTTTCGTGTTTTGCCTTGTCGAGGTAGCCATTTTGAGAGTTGGGTCGGCGTCCGGGGCCCGCAACGAAACACTTGGTCCCTCGCAAGGCTGTTCAGATACGAAGAGTGAAGAGGGGGAAAAAGAAAGCAAAAAGAGACCGGGAGCGTTTGCCTTGCTGCTTGACAAGACAGGGGGAAGCTACATGAGGTGGTCTTCCCCAAAAGGCAAGACCGCACAGAGGTCTGGGCAGTGCCTGCCGGCCGATACACACACTTCTGGTGGGGCCCCTGACTCCAGGGCTGTTCTCCCCTGAACTGGTCAACACCTTGCCTCTTGCCTAGCTTGCTCTCGATCTGGGAGTTATGGCGGCGGCTGTGGTGCGGCCTGGGGCAGCCAAGCCCTGAACCAATCATAGCGCGTCCCGGCGCTGGGGCTTGTCTGCCTGAGCGTCTGCCTGGAACACGGGCAGTCGCGAGAAGTCGGTTGGATAACAGAATGCAGAAAACACACAAAAACACACAGAAAACGAGATGTTGACAACGCGTCACCACAGCTCTCGAATGCAGACTTTTTTTGGCCAAGAGTTGCTTTTGGTACTGCTGCATTCAATTTAGTTCCTCGGGTGCCGTTGGAAACATAACGTCTTTTCCTTATTGTGGATTGAGGCCAACGGAGGCAGACATTGAAAAAAGTCGATTTTCTGTCTATCTCGTCCAGAATAAGAATAGAGCGAGGCTTTTTGAGAGCCTCAAAAGATCGAGGCCTTGAGCGCTGAAGCTCGTATTGTCAAACCTCCGATTGAAGCTCTGGGTAGGACTTGCGTCGATGTTTGTAGGACAGCTCTGGCTTGGCAATAAGGTGATAATATGGAACGAACTATTCACACTTTGCGAGGACTTATTGACGGCAGCTTTAGCATGTCGAGCCCGTCATAAAACCCACTGGAGCTCCTGGTTAGCGTCGTTCTGCAGCGATTGTTGCCGACCGGGAAACAAGCTGTTCGTGCCTCTGCTCGCGGGCGGTGAATCGCCAGAGCTTCTGATTGTGGGGCCCATCTTTCCTTCTTCTGCACCAAACAGAGATTAGCGCGAGTTTTCTGCCGTTCCTGGCCCTGAAGCCAGAACAAATCAGCGGCAGAAAAAGGCGGACATTTGCAACAATAGCAGTGAGCTAAGAGCAGAATGACAGCAGGTGGCAGCACAACGGGGGCAAACAGTAGCGAATGAATGGGCAGAAAAAAAGTCTGGCCAGGGCGTAGGCAAAAACACTGCAGAAAAAACACGAGAGGAAGAAGGGAAGGAACGACACACGAAAAGAGGAAAAGAGACTGCAAAAATCTCGCTTCATTTTTCCTTGACCTTTCCGTCGACCTTTTCTCTCCCTCTCTTCATTGTCCACTCTTTTTGTCTCCTCCTTTCATCAATTACGATCGCATCCATCCCAATCTTTTCATCTTTCATTGACGAATTCGCACAATTGCTGTTTGCGGCCAATTCGCGTTGTTTATCTTCTTTATTGTCCTTTGTTGGTCGCTTTTTCTGGGCTGCGACGTTAGGCGCGCACGCGAAAAAAGGGTCCTCTTTTTCTCTTCTCTTTTTTAGAGCTTTCTTCCATTTCGCCCCTTCACTCCTTCCATCGCCCCTTTCTTCTTTTCTTCTTCATTACTTCTCTTCTTGTTTTTGACAAATCCATCACGTCGTAAACACCACCTTACGACCTCTCTTTTTTCCGACGTTCATCTCCATCGTCTTCTTTTCTCCCATCTACATCACACACACGAACACAATGCCTCCTCGGAAAGCTACCACAACAGCCAAGGCGGCACCCGCGCCCAAGAAGGCCGCTGCTGCTGCTGCAGCTCCTGCAAAGTCTGCCTCGACGGCCACCAAGCGCAAGCGGGCTGCCGACGATGACGAGCCGGCCCCCAAGACCAACGGCGTGAACGGCGTCCACGCGGACGCGAAGCCTGCAAAGAAGGCCAAGAAGGAGACGACACCTGCTCCTCCCGCAAAGGCCACAAAGGCCGCAAAGACCGCGAAGCCTGCTAAGGAGGCTGCCGCAAAGAAGGAGACCAAGAAGGCCGCTCCCCGCGCAAAGACCCCCTCTGCCCCTGATGCCGACAAGGAGAACTCCCAGCCGACCACCAACGGCGACAAGACCAAGACCAAGCCGAAGCCGCGCGCCAAGTCGGCCACGCCTGCACCGCCCGCAGCCAAGGCCAAGGTGACCGCCGCGAAGCGCAAGGCTGAGGAGGAGGAGGAGAAGGAGAAGCCTGCTGAGAAGGCCGCCGAGAAGGAGAAGAAGGCCTCGCCCAAGAAGGCCAAGGTCGCCAAAGCTCCCAAGGCTGCCGCCGCCACCATCAAGCCCGCCGACAAGATCGGCGCCAAGATCAACGACGCGCCCACCAAGCCCCTCGAGATCTTTGTCTTTGGCGAGGGCAGCGCCGGCGAGCTCGGTCTCGGCGCCGTTGCTATCAACGGCAAGAAGCCCGTCGACGTCAAGCGCCCCCGCCTCAACGCCAACCTCGACGCCAACAAGGTCGGCGTTGTCCAGGTCGCCACGGGCGGCATGCACACGGTCGTCCTGACCAAGGACAACAAGATTCTGACCTGGGGCGTCAACGACCAGGGCGCTCTGGGCCGTGACACCACCTGGGACGGTGGTCTGCGTGACGCCGATGCCGACGCCGACGGCTCGGACAGCGACAGCGACGATGACGACAGCGGTCTCAACCCCCACGAGAGCACCCCCGGCGAGATTGACACCTCGGGCGTTGTGCCCGGCACTAAGTTCGTGCAGGTCGTCGCCAGTGACAGCGCCTCGTTCGCGCTGACCGAGGACGGCCGCGTCTACGGCTGGGGCACCTTCCGCGCCTCGGACGGCATCCTGGGCTTCTCGCGTCTGGTTGATGTCCAGAAGATTCCTGTCCTGCTCCCCGAGCCCAAGAAGGTCAAGGCCCTGGCCACCGGCTCCAACCACATCCTCGCCCTCGACGCCAAGGGCAAGCTCTTTACTTGGGGCTGCCCCGAGCAGAACCAGCTGGGCCGCCGCTGCGTCCAGCGCGACATCAAGGAGTCCGCCCTGCGCCCCGGCGGTGTCGGCTTCAAGCGCGGCGTCCACGTCGCCAAGATCGCCTGCGGCTCGTACCACTCGTTCGCCCTCGACCAAAAGGGCCAGGTCTACGCCTGGGGCCTTAACAACTTTGGCCAGCTCAACGTCGAGCAGGGCGCCGGCGACACGGACGCGACCGTCCTCAATGCCACCGTCATCGAGGGTCTCGAGGGCCACCGCGTCGCCGACATTGACGGCGGCGAGCACCACTCGGTCGCCTGCACGGCCGACGGCAAGCTCTTCACGTGGGGCCGCATCGACGGCCACCAGCTGGGCCTGGAGAAGAGCACCTTTACACAGGACAATGCCATCTTTGACGAGTTTGGCAAGCCCCGCATTCTCAAGGCACCCACCCTTGTGCCGGGCGTCCCCTCGTCGGTCACCAACGTCAACGCCGGCACCGACAACACGTTTGCTCTGACGCGCGAGGGCAAGGTGTACTCGTGGGGCTTCTCGGGCAACTACCAGACGGGCCAGGGCACGACGGACGACATTGAGACGCCGACGCTGATTGATAACACGGCCGTCCGCGAGAAGAAGCTTGTCTTTGCCGGTGCCGGCGGCCAGTTCTCCATCCTGGCTAGCGAGGCCTAGTAAGCGAAGCGAAGCAAAGCGAAGCGAAGCTGATTTCTCTCATCTTACTCCACTACTATCTACCTAATTTGTACTTTTAGTTTCTTGTTGTTTCTTTTGCTGTTTGTTTTCTATGGCACGGCTGGCATCTATTCATTGTTTGTTTCAAATTTGCATTACGGTTTTCATTTTATTTCTATTTCTATTTCTTATTATAGACCCGGGCGGACAAAGCGAAAGAGAAGGACAGAAAGAAAAAGGAGGAAGGGCTTTCAAAGGAAGGATCTGAGGGCCGGGATCTAGGTCTTGCTTGGTTTTGTTGCCATATTGACTTTTAACTATGCGCCGGCTTTTGCATTTTCATTTTGCATTTTCATTTTTCATTTTCATATTTTCATTCTATTGTTTACGTTTTAGAGCCTCTTCTTTAATATCAGCGATCAATGCAAACATTCAATTATTCACTCTATAAATAACCTTCCACAATGCAATGCTCACTATGTGCGCTCATGTATACGTTTTAAATGTTTTATTATTTTTGCCATCTTGACAATGTCAAGAACTATGAAACGACCAGCCCAGTAAATACCAGACAACCAACATGAACAAGCAAGAAAAAACAGACGCCCGGCCGGAAGGGAAAAAGAGAATAAGAAAACAAGAAGAAATACGAAAAAGAATACAGAAGAAGCAGAACGCCTAGATGGTTTTTATCTACCTTTCCTCCGTCCGTCCGCTCGTACTGAGACGAGTACCTCCATGCAATTCACAACGTAGCCCTCAACTACCCGCCAACTCTGTATATACAGGACTTCTGTCCTCTGTCTATCACAAACCTCCTCCAACACCTTCAACGTATCACCCCCTACATCCGCCCTGTCCGCGAGGCAATCACCTTGGCCATAGACCCGCTGCCGCGGCTGCTGAAAACGCCCATGATGCCGAACCCGACGTAGAACAGAGCCAGCGGGTACGCCACCAGCGCGCGCATCCCCCGCATGCGGCCGACCGCGCAGAACATGCCGGACGCGCTGTACGTGCACCAGCAAATGGCGGCGGTCGTCAGGACGATGCCGAGGGGCGTGTCCATGGGCATCATGATGCCAATCAGCGAAGTGGCGACGAGCGGCAGCAGACAGTACCCCAGGACACTGGCCGAGCGCACAAACGTCAGGGTGCTCGACAGCTGGCTCAGGCTGCCGCTGCGGCCGTGCTTGCCGGCAGGGCCACCCTTGCTAGGGGAGGCCGAGGAGATGTTGCCACTCAAGCCAGCATTGACGCCGACGCCGGAGCTGCTGGCGCCGGAGTCGCCCGGGTAGCCGGGCGTCGGGGACTGCGCGTAGGACGGGCCGAGGCCGCTGCCGCCCACAGTGCCGGGCTGGTTGTCGGGGGACATGAGCGACAGGATGACGTGGAGGGAGATGGAGCCCAGCAGGGCAAGGCCGTAGATGTAGCCAAAGTGGACTTTGCCAGAGAACAGCAAAAAGGTGCCGAACAGCAAGAAGAAAATGATCGGGCCCGCCAGATCGTAGTCGTCCATCAGGTGCTGGTCGATGCGCTGGAAGGGGTTGAGGACGGCCAGGGTCTTGGCCTGGATGTGGCCAAAGTTGACGCCCAACTCTTCGAGCAGGGGGGGCTCGCCGTCGTAGCCCTCTGTCGAGAAAGCGGCGAGCCATCCCGTGCGCAGGCCGCCCTGCTCGCCCATGCGGCCCGAGACACCACCCACACCACCGGGAGCGCCGCCGCTGCCTATTGCGCCGCCATAGGCCGAGGCGACACCGCCCGAGCCGCCATATCCATAGGCGCCGCCGTGGCCCGTTGTGGGCTGGCCGGGGACGCCTGGTGAGTAGGAGGACGGGTAGAACTGGAGGTTTTGGGCCGAGGAGGGGCCGGGGCCGTAGGCCGGGTTGCCGCCGCCGTAGTATTGTGCCATGGCGTGAAGGGTGTGTGTCGGAAAAAGATGAAAAAAAGAGGGAGGGTCGTCGATGTCGACGTCGGAATGGAGATCGCGTGCGCCTTGGGTTGCGGTCCGAGGAATGTTGACCGTCTCTGATGGATTGGCGATGAGGAGAAAGGATGGAGGATGAAGGCGGTTTCGAGGACAGAAAAAAGAGGATTCGATGGCCTCTCTTGTCGTTGAATCGGTCGTCGTTGTCCTCGTGGGAATCGTCGACCAAGTTCGTTGTTCGTTGTGTGTACGTGTCTCGTTTGGATAGTTTGTCGATGTGGTGGAGAAAACCAAAACGAGCAAAGGGGACAAGAAAGAGCTTCCCCTTTCGATGTGGAGTTTGGCAGTGTGGAAAGCAATAGCTGTCCGTTTGGTGTGTTTGGTGTAGCGCAGCTGTAGCCTGGTGTGCTGGGCTTTCAGCTGCTAGAACGATACGCTGTAATACGGTATATGTGGCTGAATGTGTGGCGTCTTGAATTTCCCAAATAGGGGTAGCGCGGCTTTTCGTCTCGACTCTTTTACAGTGAGAGTCGGCCACCTATTAATCCGGAAATTTGTCGCATAAGGCCCCAGCCGGATTAGCGCAGGCTACTGCCAAAACTGCCATCGGAGACCCTCGGCCTTGTCTTTCAGTGGCTCTCAGTGGAAGAAGGGCAGAGAAGGTTTGGAGAGTGGGGCGACAATTGGAGAGAATTTTCGATGGCGGTTTCCAGCGCAAAACGCAAAACGCAAACCCGGTGATTCTTTTGGCGCAGAAAAAAAAAGTTGCATCCCGCGCCGACGACAATCGTTCGACTCGACTCGACTCTGACAGCCACTCTCCCTTCTCCTGTTGCGCAACCCGTGACAGCCACGATCGCAATTCTCTGGGACGACGACATTCTTTCCTTTCTCCTCTCGTCACCACTCTCACGCGGCCGCTCTTTCCACCCCGCGACATCGCGAGATCCGATCCGATCACGATCCCGACACTTTCCCTTCCTCCCTTCCTCCCTTCCTCCGATTTTCTTCCGACAGGCATCATGGTAGGCGCAAAGCGCCCATTCCTCTCTTTCTAGTCACCGCTAACCTCTTTCCTCCCCCAGGCCTACCGCCTCATCACCCAGGTGGTCGTCATCGGCTCCCGCGTCCTCGGCCGCGCCTTTACCGAGGCCTACAAACAGGCAAACGCCTCCAGCCAGTACGCCCGCGCCCAAGCCAAGGCCGGCAACTCCGCCGGCGGTCGCGCCAACCTGTCGTCAGGCATGACCCTCGACGAGGCCGCCCAGATTTTGAATGTCCCCAAGCCCAACGGCGGCACTGCCGGCAAAAACTACGACATGGAGGAGGTCATGGACCGGTTCAAGCGGCTGTTTGACGCCAACGACCCGCAAAAGGGCGGCAGCTTTTACCTGCAGAGCAAGATTCTGCGGGCGCGCGAGCGGATCGAGGCAGAGGTGGGGCCCATTATAGAAAAGGCGGCGCAGGAGGCGGAGGTGGAGGCCGGGTTCAAGCCCAAGATGTACAAGGACCGGTAGGCGGCCGACGACGGGTAGGCCGGGTGAGCCAGCGTAGCTGGCGAATCTGGCGAGGCTGGCCTGGCGAGGCTGGCCTGGCGAGGCTGATCTGGCTACGGAGACGGTGGCCGGACGGCAGACTGCGATTTGTGGTGGTTGGTGGGCGGATGGCTAGATGGCGACGTCAACTTGACCAATACTCGAACCGACGACAATGTGCGACGACATGGACACCAACACCGACACCAACACCGACGACGCTTCTCGCGACACAACGAAAATCTTCACTCGACTCTTTTGCTTTTTTTTTTTTTCTACATTTATTTGGCATAGCTTTGGCGTTTTGGAATTTGATTTCTCTTTTACCCTCTTCTTTCTTCTTCCTTCCTCTTTCTCCAACTCCTATCCATCATGGACACTTATTTTTTCAGCTTCTTTTTGCATTCCCAAACATATACATATTATTTATTGAGGAGGTAGTAAAACGGGGATGACAAGACGAACTGCATATGTACGACTAGTCATTTTGTATCATACTTGGAGCATATTGGAGGACACCAAAAACATAAATAGACAAAATTGTAAAGACTTTATGAAAACGAGATCCTCACCACGCTGCGCTTATAAAGATCCCATGAACTTGTATGAAGCTGGGAAAGGGACATTGGACAGGTTGAAACTAAGATGTATCTAGCAGCAGGGCTAAGAGAGAAGAGGAAAATTAAAGCTCCAAATGTATAGATTTTGAAAGTATTGCTGGCCTTTATATGATCTGTGACTGGGACTCAATGTTCACTTATACCAACTCACCGAGTGATATTCACATTTATCCCAACAGTCGAGGGAGCAGTGATATTCACCCGCAAAATCGGGAGAATCCTGTCAAACGCCTGGCATTGACGCCGATATTAATGCATCTAGGAGAAGAACCACCGCCGCTGTTTCCCTCTGTTATCTTTTCCGCTATCCGTTTATTACTTATTGTCCTCGGTGACCGTTCTTCCTTGGTTTTTGTTATTGCAGCTCACTCTCTTAAGCCTCATAATATCCACGCAGTCTTTCAATTATTTTCCGTTATTTTCTTCTTATTTACCACTGGATTCTTTTATCCAGTCAACGTCATTGCCAGCGATTATTCACTCAGGCCATAGAACAGATGTACAGGCTAAAAGGAGAACAACAAGAAAAGCGCCGCAAGTTTTCCAACACGTCGTTTCTCTTCAGAGCCCCCGTTCTCTCTCCGTTTCAATGCTTTTCGTATCGCTCTTGTCATCCCCTCACTCAATAGAAAACACAGATCGACGCTTCAGAAATATGAGAGCAAAAAATGAAGAGAAAACTTCCGTCTCAGCGTCCCAGGTAAACAAACACATGACCAAAGAAGGTGCTCTAGGATTTCAAAACGAGAACAAGGAAGTAGAGAGCCCAAATGCCACAGTATCGACTGCCCATCTTTACGTTATTTGTTCATGGGAAAGGGACTCCGATGCTGCACTCTAAATTAAATGCCCTCTTTTTCTCTCCTCATCCGCGTGCCCTCCTCCATCTTTTCCAGGGTGTCCACTGCCATTCTGTGTCCTTTCTGTGCTGCTTCCTGCGTCCTTTGCTGTGCCTCCGTCCCACGCCATTCGTCTAACAGGCAATTTAGATTGCCAATATACAGCAACAATAATGCCGTTCATGACTGCACCAACAGTCCACTTTTCACAGAGATGTCTCTTTCCTCTTTTGCAATGTGCATATCGCTACAGATGCATGTCCACACACATCCCTACATCTCTACATACCTCCGCAACACAGACTGCCGTGCCACTCCCGCCCCAGCAGCTTGGGAAAGTAAGAGTAAGAGGAGAGAAAGTGAAAACTGATCAGATGGTATGCGTGACTGTGCGTGTGGGAAAACAGACGGAAAGGAAAGACGCAGAGGCCTGTTTCGGCCAGTTCATACCGTTTTGTGACGTTTTGCATGCTATTATACTCTCTTCCAGTCTTCCTACTACGGCCCTTTTGCGGTATAGCTGTTGAGGAGTCAATGCATAACTAGAGACGAGAAAAGAAAAGAAGGACATCCGGGACTACTGTAATATATTGAGTGGCCTCTTTCCTTGGCCACGACAAAATGTAGGTATTTTTTGTCTTGAGTGACTGTTTGATTTCTTTTCTCTCTTTTCACCTGTCTCTTTCTGTTTCTTTTCTTTTGTTTTGTCTTGGGAGCTCAGCCCTTTCGGTATTGTCAACATCTCCAAGACGAGACAGTCTCATTCTGCATACAATTCCCAGGCTAGACGTTCAGATACAAAATACATACCAAAGTTTAAGGAGAAGAACACTCGGCCGGAAGGAAATCAGCCATACGGACAACAAATCGACGACACCGGCCCTCGTGGCCAAATCCCTCTCATCCTCATCGTCTCCCCCTCCATAAAATACAATGCCAAGATGGCCTCTCCGTCGAACCTGCCGCCGGGGCTGTCGTTCTTGGACAGTGACGACGGCAACAGCACAGCAGCGGCCAACTCGACTATAACCAACGGCACGTCACCCGGCTTGTACCATCATCCGCACCACGGGGGTTATGGCGGTGGCGGCTCGATCGACCTCGTCGGCGTTCTCGTTGGCATTCTGGTACCACATGCCGTGTGCACACTTTTCGTCCTGGCCCGGGTCGGCTCGCGCGGCATTCTGTTGAGAAAATGGTTTCTCGACGACTCGTTGGTGGTGGCGGCCTGGCTGTGCTCGACGGCGGTGTGTGTTGTCTACAGCATGTCGGCCATCCGAAGCCATAATGAGCAAGGGAGCGACCGAGACGACAACAGCGTCCTGCAAGATTATCTGTTGCGGACCTACCTCGGCCTCATCTTCTACCAGTTATGCCTGTGCCTTACCAAACTGTCGATCTTGGCCTTGTACTTGCGCATGTTTGCGGCTGTCTATGCGAGCGAGGCGGCTGCGTCAGATTCAAACCGAGACTCAAACTCGAATGAACCCTCAGCATCAACGTCCACCCTCCGAAGACACCACCTCCGCGAGCGCCGTCTTGCCTGGCTGACCGTCGCCGTCGTCGTGGCCTATGGCGTTCCTCTGCTGTGGATGAGCATCATGCAGTGCTATCCGTCGCAATCAACAGCAGACGACAGTTCTGGCCCCCTCTTCTTTGGCCACCCCGTGGCTGTCTGTTTCTCCTTTACGCCCCTCCTCATCGCCAGCGCCAGTCTACACACAGCCACCGACGCCTGGTTGATTATCTTGGTTGTACCTTTTGTCCTAGTCCGCCTGCGGTTCTTGCCGCGCAGTCAACGCTGGGCCCTGGCGGCCGTCCTGTCGCTCAGTATCTTTGTCATTGCCGCCAGCTTGACTCGACTGCAGTTGAGCTTGAGGGCCAACTTCCGGCCGTCGTTTGCAGGTGCGCAAGCACGGACGGGGCCCTCCCGGGCCAACACGCTCGGCTTTTTCGTGATGACGATCCTGGAGTGCGACATTGCCCTCATCTGCGCGACGGCGCCGACGCTGCGGCCACTGCTGGCCCGACTGGCGCCAAGGCTCGGACTGGGTGATGACGGACACGGGCCGTTTGACCGAAGAAGCGGTGTTTCGCATCGCCGCAGTTTATTCCATCCTAGAGGACCGACCGGTCAAAGGCACGACGAAGACAGCGAAGACTTGACGAGCGTCGTCAGCTACCACGGCTACCCGTGGACGCGGAATACATCGCCAGCGCCAGGGCGGCGCAGTCGGGCACAGAGTCGGGCCCAAAGTCGAGGGTTGTCGAGTCGTGGAAAGATGGAGAAGTCTGAGAAGACGGAAAAGACAGAGGTGCACACAGACAAATCTGCACTTGCCGAATCCAGCGGATCACATGCGGTCGGCCTCAACACGCCCAAAGAGGCAGGCACACACCCAGCGGAAACAAAAACAGAAGGAGCATTGCCCACGCCGTCCCTGCCCGTGCCCATTTTCAGTCGACCGTACAAACCACACCGCACACCAACCGACCACAGTTTGCGGAGTCAGCCACGAAGTCTGCCGCAAAGCCGGGACGGAACCAGTGGAGTCCACGGCGACAGCTCTCACGGCACACCTTTATCAGGGGGCGGTGGTATTCTGACCCGCCGGCCCAGCTCCGTCTTCTTCTTTGAGAACAGCGATTTCTACGACCAGTACTTTACGAGCCCTGCAACGACGCCAGGGGGCGGTGGCGGTCCTCCTCCTCCGACTGGCGGGAGCGGCACAAAGAAAGCGGGCGTGCCTGGCGCCGGCATCGGTTTGGGAATTGTGCTCCACCCCCACCCAAGAGATTGCGCTGCTTCTGGGAGTGACAGTCTCCGCGGCCTGCACCGCAATAGCAGCCAAGAGAGCTTTGTCATGGGCCTCAACGACCCGGCCAGTCCGACTAGACTGACACGTTTGACGGGTGTGTCGGGCTATAGCGGCGAGACCTACACGGAAGAAGACAGCGGCACCAATAGTCTCAATGATCTGAAGAACGACCTCAAAAAGAACAAGAGCGGCAGCGACATTGATCTTGACGAGTACGAAATGGCCGACCTCGCGCAAAAGACGACTGTACCCAAAACCGTAGTCAATATCAACAGGACAGAGATGAGCTTTTTGGACGACGACACCGACACGGACGGCGACAGAAGCACAGGCCAAGCGACGCCGAGAGCAAGCCCAAGTCCACTGAACCCGATGTCGCCGAAGAAGCCGAGTCCGCAGCAGTAATGGGCGATGAACCATTTTGGGTGTTTACTATTTGATTTGATTTTTATTTGCACTGGGGTTTTGGGTCGCGTTTGATTTTGCAATTTTTCCTGTTATTTTCAGTCGTCAATTTGATACCTCGAGATGAAGCATGTACACGATTGGAACGAGAGAATATGCTTACGATTTATGGAGAGAGCACGAACACATACACAATTGATACCAGAGAATACATAGATGGAGGTAAATACACAATGTTTTCATGACAAAATGCACGAAAGAAAACAAAGCCCTTGTCAGGGCCTAAACAGGGAACAAAGACAAGGCCATCCTTGAACGAAGCTTTGATGCAGAATAAGCATATTGTCGGCACTCGCGAATTAGAGTTTGTTTACGGGGTACGACATACAAGGGAATCCCGAATGGTCTGTTCTCACCTTCACCGTTTTCATCAATGCTTTCTCAAACATGAACTTGGCTTTACTCATCGTGGCCCAGTTTGCATCCTCCGAGCCGTGTCGTCTATCTGACAACCGAGTCAATCGAGCTGGGACCCAACATTATCTCGTTTCCTGCGGAAAGCTTAAATCGGGCTGGCTTCTTCCATGTTCGTGCTTTTGCTTTTCTTTTCCCCCTCGACATCAAAGGAACAAAAAGTCGATCAATAACGATGATACCGGGTGGAATGAGCTGTTGTTTTTGGTAGATAAAAAGAAAAACAAAAGGAACTCTCTCTCCAACTAGGACATGCCATAATTGGTAGTCTGTCAACAGGACATTTGCATTATTCCGGCCGCTGGCTAAAGAGAGATCACGAGGTTCCAAATAAATAAAAAGTCAACTTCTTCACCAAATGACCTCACCCTGGTCAATCCGAAACCTGGTCGACCTTGTTGACGACACCGAGAACCATGGACGCATCACGTGGAGTCCGAGAGGTGGGAGAGAGGGACAATGAGAAGAAGAGACAGAAAGGCTAAATGTAAAAAGAAGCTCTTGGTAACAGGGCCAGATGAACCCTGTACCTGTCAGCGGTCGGGATGAAATGCAACCCTGTTCAGGGCCACGATCTGGCACAAATCTGGCAGACAGATTCAATCATATGAATACAATGGCTTCAAGAGAAAAAAAAATAAATCCAAATGGAAAGGCATAGGAAAGGAATAAGCACATAATTTTATGTTATCGAAATTGACAGTGTTTTTATTTATAAATTCAAACAATTCATTGTTCACAATTCAAAACGAACCGATTTCATGTCTTTAGCCACCATCTAGTTGGAATAATTGAATGAAATACTTCGTCTTTCTTTCTTTTTTCGTAATTACTTTTACTCCGCGTGGGATGTATCTGTCTGTTCTCTGGCGACAACTCCGTGGACAAGGTGGAAGGTGCTCGTCCTTCGTCCGTGACCTTTTTTGTCTGTGCCGTTCACACCCCTGTCGCATCGGCTTCCAGCGAGTCCGCATGAGAGATTCCATCTTGATCGCCCCGATGACCCAAGGTTCGCACATATTCTCGCCTCTTAAAGTCTTCTTTTCACGCTTTTTGTCGTCTCTTTTCTTCTCTTTTCTTCTCTTTTTCTTCTCTGCTACCCGGATCCGCCGGTCACACCCTTCTCTCTCACCCCATCACCATTTTCTCGTCGCAACTCATCCCCTTTCCTCATCCCACCCATGGATCGTCGGTGTCCCTGTCGCAGCAGAAACCCACAGACCGAGGACAAGGAGCACAGAAAAAAAGACGAGAGGAAATATGGAAGAGAAGAACTAGACAACGATATAGCATCGGCAGACGGACGCATGCAGCCATGATCGTGCATGAACCTATGCAAAGGTATAGCGAGCGTGCTATTTCTCTCGACACATTCTATTATTGTCATCTAGTATTCTCCGAGCATTTCGCACGAGTGCATCAGGTAAGAATATACTCTGGCGTGCAATGCTTCTTCACGACCTTCCTGTCTCATTTGAATTACTTTGTCGTAGAATTATTGACTGTTAATTGCCCGTTCATGTCTTTTCATGGCCCTCGTTTATCTCCTTCCCGCTCGGTTTATCCCACACACTGGCACCCGGTAATGTTGAGGGGAGGCAGTTCTCTTTCGTCATTCTGCCCCATTTGAGCAGCCAACTTGTCTTTATCCCTCCCCTCCCCCATCTATCTCTTTCGTGACAATCCCGGTTTCCATGCATGCTTCCATTGAGCGGACATCTCCACCAGAACCACGAGTGCATTCAACGGTGCAGGCATGTCCCAGACAGAACCACAGACGTGACCACAGACAGTGGGTCGTTTGTCTTCGAGAAGCCTGTCCAGAGCCCTGCCGATGACGCCCCTTGCTTCATCCCACCCTTTTACTCTCGCAACTACCACCTACTTTGTACACCGGATGCCGCTGCCGAACGAATCGGACCCAAGGTTGGGTCTTGTGTGGTTCCCAGCACGCGGTTTTGACTTGGAGTCCTGATTTGATGTACGATGTACCTTTCTACGTATCTTTCCTGAATCCTTCTTTACTTCTTCTTTCCATTTTCTGTCCAAGGTTGACATTGAACGGGTCTAGACTCGGTATGTTATGCTCTCGGTTCTTCTTCTTCTTCTCTTCTATTTCCTTTACTTCCAGTACCTCCTTCGGAAGGAATGCAGACATCCGCTTGTGCCCGTAGTCCTCACTTTGAAATTATTTTGCTGTGCCCCAGGACCCTTCGTATTGCCTCACCTTCCTCGATGGGAACGCAGCAGACCGTCCGTAGTCTCTTTTCTCCTCGTCTCTCCTCTTGTCTCCCACACCTCGTAGATTACGTACATGAACCTGCATACCATACCACGATACTTGTAAAAGCAACACACCCTCTCTCGTGAGTCCGATGGTCGACGGTCTTGGCAATGTCACGGAAGCTTTTGGTCCCATTGTGTCCTTCTGTCGTCCTTTCTTTTTCTTTTGCTCTGCTGTTGCCCTCTATTCTATTCTGGGGTAGTATCGTAGATTTCCTTGACATTCTCCCTCTCACCTTCTTTTCCTCACGATCGTCTTCCGACCTCCTTTCATCTCTCTTCTGTCCGTCTTCGTCTCTTGTCTCTTTCTTTCTGCCTCCCAACTTTTTCATTCATCCGGACTCCTGATAGTCGATCGATCGTCTTTGGTTCTTGAATGCTACCTAGCCATTCTGTCTAACCTTTCTGTCCTTCTGTCTCTCATTCTTTCTCTTCTAGTCCTTCTTTCCTCTTTCCCTTCTCGTCCATCTGTTCTTTTCTTCTTTCCTAATATTTACTGCCTCTTCTGACTTTTGACTTTGTTCAAAAATCTCACAATACTACGAATTCTTATCGCCACCGCCGTCTTCTCGATGCCTTTCTTATAACGCCAGCTTCTCTTCTACCATCCGCCTCAACCAGGATGACAAAAAGAGAACGACAATGCTACTTCCACGGGGCCTCACAACCCTCGTCCTCGCCGGATTGTCTGTTGTGCGCGCTGTTCCCCTAATACAAGTTGACGAAATAATACCACACACATCACCACACACAAAAGCAAGATTACAAACGATCACACGACGACAACTGCCCCTCGCCCTCCGAGTGCGTGATGGACAATGCTCTCCCACCACCCAAGTCGTCTGCGCGGCGTCCAACAGCAATGGCCAGAGCCCCGTATGCCCTGGCTGCTCGACCTGCTGCCCGGATGCGGCGGGCGGGTTCAACTGCTGTGCAGCGGGGTTTCGGTGCTGTCTGGCAGCCGATGGCGGGAGCGGAACGTGCTGTCCAGACACGGGAGCACCACCAGTAATAATAACGGCCACGAGATCCGCGACGAAAACGTTGACGGCGACAATAACACCACCCGTGTCGCCAATCGCCACCCTGACATCTGTCGTTGTCACGACGGTAACCCAAACATTGACCGTGGTCGACCCCGGTCAGCTTACACAAACCAATACGGTGACAGTCACATCGTTTACAGGAGGACAGCGACGGAGGGATGCCTCTGTTGCTCCTTCCCCTGACGGCAGACCGGCACCAACATCAACAGTGTTTACAACACAAACGACAACAGTGGATGTGACAGTGACGACACCGCCTCAATCAACAACGACTGTGATCAGCACCATTACGGACACGACGTTTATCACGATTACGACTGCACCGAGTGCAACGACGACCGTCTTTACGACGACGACCATATTTACAAATTCCCCGCCGCCAGCAACATCAACTCCTCCAGTATCCTTTATATCTTCATTATTTCCGTCATCAATAATATCTCTCCCGCCAGGGACGACCGTCGAGACGACGCCTCCTTTTTCATCTCCTCTTACTTCTACTCCCCCGGTATTTTCTACAATATCAGCCTCACCATCCAGCGGCGGCGCCAGTTTTCTGAGCAGCACCATCCCGCCAGAGTCAACGCCAGCTTCAACATTACCACCGTCATCATTACCTCCGACGAATACCGAGACATCAACACCTATTTCATCTCTCCCACCCACAACTTCCTCCTCCTCCTCCTCGACGGCAAATGAGCAGACAACGACAACCCTCGGCCCTCCAACTACCGTCACCCCCTCCTCGACAGCCACCTCGACGCCCTTTCCCATCGGCGGCAGCGCCTTTGGCCTCAACTCGAACCAGATTGCCGGCATTGTCCTGGGCGCCGTCGGGTTTGTCTTGCTGCTGGTGGCCCTTGTCGTTTTGCTGAGAAAATGGCTGCTGCGCAGAAAAGCGGCAGCGCTGGCAGCCGCCTCGGGCCGCAACCAGTATGTCACGCCGCCCAGCCAGCAGTCGGCGTCCATGTTTGTCAGCAGCAGTGAGGGGCAGGGTGGTAGACCACAACGGACTCCCACACCCCCGATGGGCGTCTCTGCGACGGCGTCGTATGTCGATCCACGCAGGCGGCGCTCCCAGATTCAGATCGGGCCCGACATTATTGCCAACAATCTGGACAGAAACGACCGAGACCGTGAACGGGATGACCGTGTCGACCAGGCTCAGGATGCCGAAGTGTCCCCCACGTCCAGCGGCCAGACCGGCTCCAACGAAGTCCGCATCGTCATCCAGCCGGCGCGCTCGTCGCGGAGTCCGAATGTCGCCGGCTCGGGCTCGTCGCGCGCCCTCCAAAGACAGTGGCCCATGCCGCCAGGTCATTTGGGACCGGCTGTCAGCATGTTCATGGAGGACACGGGCACGGCCACCAACACACGGGCCAACACCATTACGGAAACTGACGAAGATCGAGAGGGGCCTCCTGGGCCCCAGCCCTACGACCCAACCGCTTGGAGCACCGCCAGCGAGTTCGGCGGCAGCGTCACACCCGAGACGCAGGCACAGTACCTGCAGTACCAGCGGTACGTCCGCCAGGAAGAGGAGCGGGAACGAAGACAACAACAGTTACAAAGCCAATCTCCCGCACTCGGCCTCGGTATCCAGGGGCAGCAGCCTCCGCCAACACTCCCCCTCCCAGTTCCACCACAACTGCCGAGCGGACTGAGCACGCGCCGAGCATCCGGTGTGCCCAGCTCAGCCGTCCTCGGACCGGGACAGCAATGGAGCAGTGCATACGGATTTTACGGCGACAACAATAATGGCGGCCCCAGCAGCAGCCGCGGCCGGAGTGAGCGCAGTGGACGCAGCAACCGCAGCACAGAAATCCTGCCGACACGGCCGTCTGACGATGCCGGCAGACAGAACAGCAGTGGAGGAAATTCAGGAAATTCTGGGAACTCGAGATCAGGCTCCGATAATACACAGACAGCAACCGGCTCACGGCGGAACAGGTTCAACTTTGGCAGCATAGGCTACGGCCGGGCTCTTTGAGCGGTCATGGCGGCATTCACGTCTTTTTCTTCTTTACATTCGTTATTTCTTTCTTTTCATTTATCCTCACTTCTTCTTCATTTAGAACAGCATATACCATAGAAGCAGACAAATAAACTACTAATACTTTACTTACTTTAACCTCTTTTGAATTTCAATCAACGGAGGAATCCCGGATCCGGTAACTTGCTCAGAAGCACATTGCAACCTCACGCCACCATCTCCCAGTCCCTGGTTCATCCTCTCTTTTTTTTGCTCTTCTTTCTTCTCGGTGTGGTTCGTTGTCGCCAAGCATCCTGGTTCCTGCTTGATCGGCGTTGGAGATCACCAGCTCGAAGGGAAGTGGTACTACAGTCAAGGGTCTTATTTGCATGGTCGACTATTATTCTTGCATTTCAAAAGAGCTATTATTGATTCAGGGTATTCGTGAAATTGTACTCCGTATACTACTTTCTATTATTCAAACTGTTGTCATTTCTCATGATACCCTATTCTGCCACAGTCCATGACGCTGTATTGTCCAGCTCGTGGTCCCCTGGACAGACTGTACCGCCGCTCCTGCTTGGTGGCATGCTTTCTTTGCATTCATCGCTAGCTGTGTTTGTTCCTCCAGTTGCTGGGTGTCGTTGTTGTTGCTGTTGTTGTTGTCGCTGTCGCCGTCTTTTGGTTTTCGTCTCGTAATCTTGCCGACGAATCTGCGAAATACAGACCCAAACGACGACGAGTGCTGGCGGCGCAACTGCACGATATTGATGGCGTAGTCCATAGTGAGCTCGGCGGTCTTGGCGGCGACGGCGGTTTCGGCCAAGACTTGATGGAGGAGGTGGACAAGGTGGGCGAGGTGGTGGGTTGTCGCGGTCGTGCTGTCGCCAGGCGACTGCAAATGCGCCTTGAGTTGGTCGGCCTGCGTCTGGATGCGCCTCAGCGTCTTTGTGCGGTCCAAAAGCTCCCCCGCCTTGATGACCATGGCCACGGCCACCGACGGCGATACTGGCTCGGGGTCGGACAGCGCCTCGGCCTGGACGCGCTCCTCTTCGTTCTCGGCGGCCCGACCACCGTACGCCTTGTGGACGGCGCTGGCCAGTTCGCGCATGCCCTCGATGAGGTCGAGATGCCTTTCACCGTAGGCGGCGGTCGTTTTGGGGCCCGTGTACGCGGCAAACGTGGTGGCGGTCCCGCTCCCGTCCTCTTCTACGTCACCCTCTTCTGTCAGTGACAACGCCGAAACCGGATGCACGCACCCCTGCGCCTCGGCGACGGCGCGCGCGTCCATGACACAGCCCGCCATGGCGCCGACCGCCGCGACCTCGAACTGTGTAATCGCCAAAAACGTCTGGAGGGCCACGAACGAGTGGTACATGGCCGTCTCGTAGCCGCTGCCGGACGGGCCGACGTTCCCAAACCTGGGGCCGACAGGCGTGTTGTCGCTGCCGGGCACGCCGACCGTTCCCGTGCCCGAGCCCGGGTAGCGCGCCAGCACCACCGAGGCCACCGCTGCTGCCGATTCCGGCCCCAACCCGGTCCACTGGAGGACGAGCGTGTTGCATGCCGACGTGGTGACGGCCGACGCTTCGTACAGCCGGCAGGAGGCATGGACAAAGCTGCTGGTGATCGACTCTTCCGTGTCTTCGGGCGGGGTGGATGTCGTGGACGGCGTTGATGCTGACTCGGACGGCGCCGACGGCGGCGGTAGCGGCACCGGGATTGGAGTGTGGACGGGTTCGAAAGGGGCCAGCGGCGGCTGGTCGGACTGTGTGGCCGAGCGCGTGGCTGCCGACCTTAGGCTGCCGCGCGATGTAGACCGGATGCGCGATCGTGGGCTCTCCATGGCAAGTGGTGTTGTACAGAGATTGACAATGTTGAATGTCGACAATACCACGATCGAGATCGAATGATCGAAAAACAATTACATGTTTGCCATTATTTTGGCATCGTTCGACCCCGATTGCCCAAGGGATATCTCCACAACTGGTAGCCTGATAGGCTGTCGACTGACTGCCCAGAGGTGTATGCCTCAGCGACCGAAACTAAGCGTTGTTCGCCTTCTGTCAATATGTCACCACTTAGCGTAGGGCACTTGGATCGATTCACAAAGGAGATGGAGGAAAAAGAAAATATGAGATAAAAGAAAATAAAAATGAGAATCAATTGATAACCGCAAAAACTGCAAACTCCAAAACACCGTTCGTGACCTTTGACGTTACCCTTGTCAAATGCATGCAAATTGTACAAGTCTTATCATAATCCCGAGCGGTTGGGAGGGAAGAAGGAAACAAGAGAAAAGAGGAAGGAAAGAAAGAAAAGAAAAGAAAGTAAGAGTGTGGGTGGAGAGGAGAGAGCTCAACCAGGCTTCGCCTTTCTCGTTTGAGTTGGCTACTGCCAAACACTCGACGTCGTCGCGCCCGCCTTCTTGCCCTCCTGGTACGTCTCGCTGAGCTGCCCGTAGAGCCCCTTGACCCGCTCCACCTCGGCCGCCCAGTGCGCGCGCTCGGCCGGGTCCTCAATCTTGGCCACCAGATCGGCCACGCTCGCCGACGTAAAAAACTTGTTGTTCTTGTTGTAGAGGGGGCGTGCGGCCAGCGCCTCGTCAGACTCGCCCTCGGCCGGCACCCGGAACACCGACTCGAGAATGTCAATGTCGTAGGGGATCGCAAACAGGTCCCGGCTGTCCTCGTACGTAAACAGGTAGTAAAACTCCTTGAAGCCGGCCCATGTGATCCCGCTCAAGCACAGCGAGCACGGCTCGTGCGTCGCGAAAAACACGCAGTCTTTTGTCGCGGGACGGCCCTCGGCCGGCTGCCCAAAGAATGTCTGAATGCAGTTGATCTCGCCGTGCAGCAGTGGCGACACCCGCTCGTTGTTGGTCGCCACCGTGCACGTTTCGAGGCCGTCTCTCTGGAAAATGGCCGCGCCAAAGACCTTGCTGCCCGACGAGACGCCGGCCGCCGTCAGGGGCACGATCTGCTTCTCGTTGACCTCCAGGAACTTGGAGACCAGGGCGACCGGCGAGGGGCCGTCGGTAGTGGTGGAAGTTGACATGATGTTGGTTGAGGAGAGTTGTAGGTGATGTTGGTGACAAAGAAGCAAAGAAGGAAGTAAGAATGAGATCGAGTGCACAGGCGTGTATATGTATCCACCAGTCTTTATCTTGAACAGAAACAAAAAGACCCCTCTTCTTGACGTCAAGCTCGATGGAGACTCCGTCCCATTTACTCGTTTTTATTAGTCTTGAGGACGAGGTATCAAGCTCGTCGGCCGAGGCCGCACCACTTAAAAGAAGAGTGTGCGATGTAACGCATTTTCAGGCGCTCTCCCGCCGATTTACAGGCAGCGTCCCGCCCATTTACAGGCCTTTTAGCGCTGTCCCGGCCTAGTCGCAAACTCGCCCGCTCCCACTTCGCGGCGACCTCCGATGCACCAAGAATGCGCCAAAGGTGCGTTAAAGACTGCGCCCAAAAGACTCTTTTTGCCATGAGACTGCGTAAATTTCTTGTCTCTTTTTTAATACCAGTAAAAAAAGAGTAATATCACGATAAGAATGATCACAATACCACCATTATGACGAGGAGATCCTCCTGGAGAATCTCACTGCGAGGGAAGGAAGGGACAACGGTAATTGTGGGGCACGGCGAGATGCGGTACCAGCAACGTGGGAGGGAGCGATCTTGAAATTTTGGAGGCTGCGATAAGAACTCGAAATGAAATCTTATCAACCCCCCCATACGGGCACCGCGTATCACCCATCCACCAACCATGCACTACATCCGCCTGCTGCGACCGCCAAATGTTGTGAAGTCAAGTCGTCCAGGGCAGGCGGCGCTGGCCCTCGTGCTCACAATTACCACCGATCTCGGCGAGTCGTTTCTCTGTCCAGACGCGCCGATAGGCATCGCCGTCGAGCTGGTCGTGGAGACTGTCGAGGAGGAGAAGGCGGACGAGGGTGATGACGTCGAGAACGATAAGGATGATGACGTTGATGGCAACAGCGGCGACGAGGCAGAGCCAAAAGAGAAAGCGGTGACCCATGTCTTCAACCTGCCCATCAGTGTGCCAGCACCTGGCAAGCCTGGCAAGGCCGGCAAGCCGTCAAAGACAGCTGCAAGCAACGACTCTCTTGCCTGGACGGCCGGCATGCGCGTCTTGAAGCTAGAGGCAAAACTGCCCAAGGCGGCAGAGGCCTGCTTATGGGACAATGCAGTCCGCAAACGGAGGGTCTGCATCCGGCCGGCCGACCAGTCCCTGTCGGCAGTTCACGCTCGGCAGCTGGTTACTACACAAGAAGACGGTGGACTGATTTTGCCGCTCTGGGTGGATGTGCCAAAGTCAGCGGACGGCACATTCTCTCATGTTGCCCTACGAAGGCTGGCGTTTGACTACAGCACTGACTCGCCAGGCACGAGCTGCGTCGAAGTCGAAGAAGAGATTGGAGAGAGCATTGCACGGCATGTATGGGACGCCGGACTGGTGGCGGTGGCCTATTTGGCAGACACGTGTCTAGGCCACAAACCGAGTCGAAAGCGGCCGAGAGAAGAAGACGATGGCGATGGCGAGCCGGTGGGCGAGGACTCGAAAACAAAAGAAAAGTCATTGCCCGACGTGATAAGAAGCTTATTGTTACGGCAACGACTACGGGTGTTGGAACTCGGCAGTGGTGTCGGCATTCTGGGTATTGGGCTGGCAGGGATTGTACATGAAGCGGCACAATCAAAGTTGTCGTCGACAGACCCGACTGAAAACACATTCCTTCTTACAGACCTGCCCGAGGCGGAAGAAAGGGCACGCGCCAACATGGCCCGGTCAACACATTTATCACATTCTCTCGAGTACGAGAACCTCGACTGGGAAGATGGCCGAGAAGGTCGCTTTAGCCCGGCCGTGACAAGTGGTGGCGGCTGGGACCTCGTCGTCCTCAGCGACTGCACCTACAATGTCGACATGCTGCCCGCCTTGGTGGAGACACTGTCGGCGTTGGGAAACGCGGGGACTTCCAACAAAAGCCCCCAGGTCCTCCTCGCAAGAAAACCACGGCACGCTTCCGAAGAGGCCCTCTTTGCCCTCATGAAAGAGCACGGCTGGACCGTGCGGGCGAGCAGTACCGTGCCGTTGCCCGTTCTCGACAACGACCCTGAAGTGGTGGAGCTGTACCTGTATGAGAGGGAAGGTGCAGATGAAAAACAAAAATGAACATAGAATAAACATAGATAAGATAAAGAAGATACCCAATCATTGTAATGATAGATGTTTAAAAACAACTGGATTATCTCAGCAGGCATTTTCTTGGAGCTGAAAATCAAAGCTGTTAGAAATCAATTGTAAAAAGACAAACTCAAGTCGACTGCAAATAGTCATCCTCCAATAGCAGAACACGTTTTGACGAACATTAAGAAATTGACAAGCCTGACAAATGGAGGAGTGGATTTTGCCTGCCCCAAAAATAAAAATGCAAAAATAAATGCTAAAAAGAATGGCAAAATGCAGGAACAGGTGGTCCCAGTGGTCTAGCCTCCTCTGAATTGACGATGATGACCACTGCAAGAAATGGCCATCCCGTGATTGGCTGGGTGGCTACTTTGATCTTGCTGGGATTGGGCAGAGATAATTGGGTGCACGATCTACCGCCAATCAACGCTTTGCTGATGACCATCTTGCCGTGTAATGACCTGTTCTCACTGGAGAGTCATGCCGTTTTTAAGCGGGTCTCGCCTGCAAGGCGGATCGCCCAGCAGGCACTAACGCTCTTTTCAGCGTCTCTTACACCACTTTTACACCAAAAAGGGTACCTGTGTTGCGTCACACCCGTCGTGTGGAGCGATGTAGCACACCGTAGCGTCACTCCGTCGACGTAGTCGACCTTCAATCGCCTGCCTTTGATTGAACGATCCAAGGGACTCACAACTTTGCCTCTTTCCGTTTCTGTATTTAAGGCTCCTTCCCCCTCTTCCTTTCATCTTCCCATTCCATCATCATCATCAACAAACATCACATCAAGCAACCAGTCTCAAGACTTCACTTCTTCACTTCTCTCTACAATCTTCTCTACCACTCTTCACTACAACCTCACAACCCCACACACATCAAAATGGTCTCCTCTACCTGCTGTGGCAAGGGCGGCAACGCCGAGTGCGTCTGCGCCCAGAACGCTACCTGCTCCTGCGGCAAGCAGTCCGCCCTCCACTGCAACTGCGACCGCGCCGCCGCCGAGAACACCACCGCCGGCGACCGCTGCTCGTGCGGCCAGCGCCCGGCCGGCGCGTGCACCTGCGCCACGAACCCGAGCGAGGTCAACACCGCCAACGAGACGGACTTTACTACGCGCAAGTAGATCGAAGGTGTTCACCGAGGAAGTTCACCGCAGGTGAACGACGAGGTGAACGCCTTCGATTGTCACCAACGGTGACACTATCACCACCACCTCCTACGAGGATGCATACACGGCGTTTGGGATATGGATTGGACGGGGACGGAGCACGCTGGATTCTTTTTAGTCTTCTTTTTTATTGTTCGGATACCAAGATAGGATTATTGTTAGGGAAATGGTTGTTTTGAAAAACAGACCAACAACACCAAAAAAATGTTATAATTTTTACCTCAAAACTTAATTCACTTTGATCATGACTCTGCAGGACTCGCAACTATGACGTAAACTCAAAGGGTTATTCTCTTATTCTAACTAGAGGGTAAGATAATCGCAGCGTAGCATCGCTGGCTACCGAAATAAAGCAACTTGAATGTAAGCTTTTGGCTCCTGCTCGGAGCAAGAAGTAAACAAAGTAGAATCGAAAAAGGCAAAGCTTGCTAACATAAAACGCCCGAACCATCACCGCTTAACGAATGTAAATCATAAAAAGAAGCTCGCCTCCTCAGTTCGTACCGCTGCTGCTCTCCTGGCCGCGCAAGCCGGCACTGGCTGCGCTCTCGCCAACACGCACCTCATCCTCGGGTACGCCCACGCCCACACTTCCGGCAACACTGCCCGCCACACTCAGCATGCTCGTGACGCGCTCGCGGCCGCTTTCCCGCCGGCCGGCAATACCCACACCGCCGCCGCCCCCACCAGGCGTAGACGCAGGTGTGGCCACGGCTGCGCTTGTGGTAGATACCGAACCAGGAGTCGGCAAGGAAGACCCAGCCAGCGCTGAGAGGGATGCAGACGACGACACGGCCGGCACCGCCCCGAGCCCAGGCGACTGCACACTCATACTAGCCGTCGTGCTGACACTCTCGCTGCGGCCGCGGCTGGCATCGCTCGACCGGCGTTCACGGCGCTCTCTCTGTGCGCCGCTGACGCCACGCTGACTGTGGTGGTGATGTGACGAGGGAGGTGCTGACGTTTGCGGTTGTTGTCCAGACCCACTGGCCGAAGCTGCTGCTGCACGCTCCAGCTCACGGATACGGCGACGCAGGGCCTCGTTCTCGCGCTTGACATTTTCGAGTTCGGCACGGTAAAAGGCCGTCTCTTCATAGCGGGCCGTGCCCGGAATAAGAGCAGGCGACATTTCGCTGGCCGACGGTGTGGCTGCACCTGGGCGCGGGAAATAGTTGCCTGCGCCCGACGCTGCAGCCTCTGCGATATGTGATGAGTGTGTATAGGAAGACGACATGGGCCCCGGTGAATTGGCCCGGCTGCGCCGCGAGGCTGTACTATTCTGCCTGCTCAGCTGGGGTGCCTGCGGCCGGATTGGCGCCGGGGCGGTAATGCCAACTACTGAGGGTGCGTTGCCCGTAGCTGCCGTCTGGCTGCGTGTGCTTGTGTTGGAGTAGGTACGGCTATGTCTCCCCGTCGATGAGGGAATCGAAAATCCGCTTGTGCCTGAGAACAACGAGTGATCGGTGGGGCCGCCGCCGGAAACAGACGGGTTCGAGGCAGTCGACGGACCACCTGTCGCTGCCGCATCTGACAGTCCGCTGGCTGACGTTGATGAGGCGTTTGACACGACCGAGGCGTTTTGTGCTCGCAGCAAGGTGAGCTCACGCGTCAGGCGGTTGACCACGGCTTCTTGTTCCTTTTCGAGCTGCATGTGAAGCTCGGCAGCCGTCAGCGGCCGAGGGTGCCTCAAAGGGCCAGGGCCTGGGCCCACGCCGGGTCCGTCGCCGGGCGGAGCAGGTCCTGCCGTCACTCCTCCAGTTGGAGCAGTTGCTCCTCCTCCCGCCAGCGACAGTGGCGGCGGGTAGAACGGTGACGGCAGCGCCGACGAGTGCACGGCACTGCCCTGGTTGACGGCCATTTGGTTGGAGGGGAAGACGTGGATCGAGGAGGGAGAGGTCGGAACAGGTGGAGGAGGCATTTGAGTGGCTGTCGATGTCGAGGCGGTTGAGGCAGGAGGTGGAGGGTGGTTGCTGTTGCTGTTGTGACTGTCACGACCGGCTGACGCAGCGGCAATGCCAGCAATAGAGGCAGATGACGACTGTCGCGAAGCGGCCAGCACGCGGGGTGACGGCGGTACTGAATTGAGGTCCGGCATTGTGAGATGTGGTTATTCGTAGGAAGAGAAGGTGTCGAGGAATTTGTAGCCGTGGAAGTTGGCAAACAAAATCAGCCGGAATAGAGAGGATGAGGAGGACGAGAATAGCAAAGACGGGCGACTGATATGTCGAATGGCAATTGTAAACAACAGAACGCTCGAAAACAAAGGCAAGCAAACAGAAGCTCCTCGGACGTGAGCAAACAAAAACAAGAAGACGGTCGCGGCCCAAAGTGACAGACGCGAGAGTGGTGTGGTGTGTTGTCAGTCGTCTGTTGTCAGGTCTCTGGTCAGGCCGGAACCAGGGCTCTGTTTATGCTGTGCCGGGATCGTGGTTGAAGGTGAAATGAGGCGTTTATGCAGACCACATCGTCGACCTCTCTCACGTCCAGGGTCGTCAGGTTGTCAGGCACGGTTGAGAGACTCAGAGAGCGTCCCTTCCCCTTGAAATCTCAAAGTTTGGTTGCGGTTGGTTGCCTAGAACAGCGCGTGCGCGCCTCGCAGTGCACGTCACTGCCCTGTACGGAGTAGCCTCGTTTCGCACTCAGACGTGAAAGTGCCAGTGAGCTGCGAGCGCTGTAAATGGGTGGGGTCGCGCCTTCCCCGCGCCAGAAATCAATACCGGGAACAGTGCTGCTAACAGTATGTACACCGTGTACCGTACTGTCCCTAAACTCGCCTCTGTTCTTCTCAAGAAGCACAAAGAGGTTCTAGATCGGTGATGCAATCCCAGAGATGACGGCATCGATATCTGAGAATCTGAGAGCTCGTTCCTGCCAGCAAGGTTTATTGTGGGAAGGGCCCATTGACGATTTGGACGATGGAGGCCATATAAGTAGTAAAGAGTAGAGCTCTGTAGACCAAACAATTCAGATTTACTGCACTTTCATCTCCATCTCTCCAACAACTCAACAATTATCGTATCATAATCGTGCCTCCAAGTCAAACACTACCAAACACCACAAAAACACACACAATGGCTCCCGAAGGTCGCGAATCGCCGTCTCCCTCCCGCCAGTCAGGCAAGCAGCTTCACGACGCTCCTGGCTCCGGCACCGCAAAGCCCAAGGCTGAGGCCAAGGAGGACTGGGTCCAGCAGTCTGGCAACAAGGGAACTGAGGTAGGTTATCTTCGTTTGCAGTGCCAACTTGCGAGACGCAATACTAACTACTGCAGGGCCTCACATCAAACCCCAGGGGCGTGCTCGAGGACGAGGTTGAGCGCAAGTTTGCCAAGTCGTCAAAGTAAGCGCTGCGGGCGAGAAACGAAAATACAAATGACTTGACAACGAGCTCGAAATGAAGCATTGGAATGGCATAATGCCGTGGAAGAAGACGTCTCGAGAAGGACCAAATGCGCCTGACGAAAGTGGAACAGCTCTCTTTCTATTTCAGAGACCGTGGATGACAAGACCACTACCATAGCAAAAAAGAAATCATATCTTCAATTTTTGTGTTATCTCTGTAATCTGCAAAGGGCTCCTATTGTTTATCGTGACAGGTTCTTTGTTTGATGATGTTGTTGAGCTTTTTGGAGCTTTCCTTGTTTCACGTGTTAGACAAACGTGCTGAACGACGTCAATGACGCAGCACCCCCAACGTTCCTGTCGCACCTTCCCCCCCTTCACCTGCATTCTTTTTCCTCTTTCCTTCGCACCAACACAGCCCCAATTGCTCCTGCCCACCTGCCCTGTTGGAACCTGATCGGCCCTACGACCCTACTGAGATGATAGCGTTGTTCGATCGCTCTTGCCTGTGAGTTTGGTGCTGTGCTGGTGTGGGACCAAAAGAGCTTCGCACCGGGAAGTGGATTGGAGTGGACAATATTAGTGGGTCCTGCCCTTCACTGTTTCTGCGCTGCACTGCTTTGGCGCACATTTTAAGAAGTTTTAGCAGGCGCAAGCAGCTGAAAGGGGGCGGGAATAGAAGAGATGACGTTGGCACCTGCCCCTCTCTATGAATCTGTGTTTCTGCAAGTTGCTTTCAACTTCTTGTGAGCTCCCTCTTGCGCGTGTTTGTGCTTGTTTAGGTTGGAGCCTGTAGCAAAAGGGCAAGTGTACGTATGTCAGGCCCTTGCCTCTCTAGCTCTCTAGGAAAACGGCAGGAGGCCGCCCCTCTCTCCTTCCCTGGCCCAGTAGTAATTGGCATCGTTGGGCAAGAGACAGTTCATCAAAAAGACGAAACAAGGAAGGACCGATCTGGTGGTTTGTTTTGTGTGTCGTGCTTGCTTTCTCTGTGTGCGTGAATAAGTACTGCCCGTTTCCCCCTTTTTCTTGGCCATCGCCAGATTCTGTTTTCCGTTCTTCTGTTTTCTGTTTCTAGATCTTTTCCATCCCATTGTTTTCATTCTCGATCTTCTTGATCTTCTCTCACAATCTCACCACCCAAACCACAACAACTTTGAACCATCATCCCACACTTAAGATACCCCACATCTGTACCTTCACAATGTCGAGCGCAAACACCGTCCAGGTTAAGAACGTCGCGGCTGCGACCACCGACAAGGAGATTAAGGACTTCTTCAGCTTCTGGTAAGAGCGATCCCAGCGTCACTTTCATTTCATTTATTGTTTTGTAACCTGCTAACAACAGCAGCGGCAAGATCACCGACATCCAGGTGACCTCCGAGGGCGAGTCCAAGTCCGCCACTGTCACGTTCGAGAAGGACACCGCCGCCAAGACGGCCCTCCTCCTCAACAACACCCAGCTCGGCCCCAACCACATTGCCGTCACCGGCGGCGCTCAGGCCGACGACGATGCTGCTGGTGCACTTTCTCACACCGAGAAGGAGCGCGACTCGGACGAGATAACCCAAGAAGAGAAGCCTCGCGCCCGCATTTTCGCCGAGTACCTCGCCCACGGCTACGTCATTGGCGACGCCGCCCTCCAGCGCGGCATTGAGCTCGACCACAAGCACGGCATCAGCACGCGCTTTGCCCAGACGCTCGGCAACCTCGACAGCAAGCTGCACGCCAAGGACCGCGCCAAGACGGCCGACCAGTCGTACGGCATCACCCAAAAGGCCAACGGCCTGCTGACCGGCCTCAGCTCGTACTTTGAGAAGGCGAGCAACACGCCCACGGGCCGCCGCGTCGTCGATTTCTATACCCAGGGCCAGCGCCAGGTGCAGGACATCCACACGGAGGCGCGCCGTCTGGCCGACATCAAGAAGGAGGAGCACGGCGGCAGCGCCTACAAGGCCGCCGGCCTCGACAAGTTCTTTGGCGAGGAGAAGAAGGGCGCCGCCGCTTCTGGCACCGCCGCCACTGGCGAGGACACTGCCGCTACTTCGGCGACCACCGCTGGTGCCACGACGGCTCCGGCTGCCACTGGCGCACCTTCGACTGGTGCCACGGGCGCACCCGTTCCCGACAGCGCCCCCAAGTTCGACCCTCCCCCGACTGCCCCCACCTCGTAAAGGGTGTGTCTAGTTGCTAGTATGAATGAGGAGGGAATACCGTTTGTTTTTCATTGTTATTTCCATTGAGTCGTTTTCAATTTAGGTCATGTTTTATGCAAAGGTTCATGTCACTTCTTAGGTAGCTGAAAAATGCCAAAAATTATATGATGCATAACAAAACTCGAAACTCAAAAACTCCTTTTCCAAGTCAGCCTAGTTGTGGCCGACCGTGCTCGATGCTATGGTAAATAAACAGATACGCCAAAATCCAAAATAACAAACAGCAGGCCACCCTAATCGAATGTGATCTTTGTGCCTGCAAACGAGGCCGTCTTTGCCAACTCCTTGGCCTTGCGCGCAGCTTCCCAACTGGGATGCAGGGAGCCCGAGACCTGGGAGTTGGCATTCGGGTTGTCCTTTTTGGGCAGGCCAGCAGCAGGCTTCGAGTTGGAAGCACCACCGCCAGCCGGACCAACACGGCCCAGCAGACCCATCTTGCGCCGCATCCACCGCGGCTTGTCGCTCGCGTCCACAGCACCGCGCTTGGCATCCCAGCCGCCGTCCTTCTTCCCCTTGCCGTTCTTGCCAGACTTCCCGTCCTTTCCACCGCCGTCCTTGGCCTTCTTCTCCTCCTCCAAAACGTGCTTGGCGAGCTGCTTGTACTTCTTCTCCCAGATGGCTTGGCGCGCACGCTGGCCACGCCGGTTCTTGCGTGGGCCTCCGAGCATGCGGGCAGCGGCCTCTTCATCGTCGGCCACGCCGTCCTCGTCGCCGCCATCATCGGAGATGTAGCCGCCCATGAGGGAGGGCAAAAAGTGGGAGGTTCCGGGAGTGGGTGCCGATGCAGAGGCTGATGCGGTGGCGTTGCGTTTCCTCGGACGGAGGTCTTCGTCGCTTTCGCTATCGCTGCCGTCGTCCTCGTCATCCTCTTCCTCTGGTCCAGAGCTGAATCCACCAAACCCTTCCTCCTCCTCCTCTCCTTCGCTCTCTTCTCCCTCCTCAATATCTTCACCCTCCGTCTCCTCGCCGCTATACTCGCTGCGTTCGTCGTCGTCCTTCCAGAGACCCTTGGCGACGGCAGCAGCATATTTGGCACGCAGCTTGGCCACGACGGCGTCGTCATCCAGATCCTCGTCGCTATCGTCGTCACTGTCCCCAAGATCATCGTCTGCTTCTTCATCCCCATTTCCACTCATCTCCTCGTCGTCGCTGCCAACCATGTTGTCGTACTTGGCCAGCTCGCGCTCAATCTCCGCGTCGTCTGCCTCGTTGTATTCCAGGTTGTCTTCTTCGTCGCTGCTCTCATCGTCGCCGCCAGCCTTCCTTGATATTGTCTTGGGGGTATTTGATTGTGTGTTTTTCCGCGTCTCGTCGTCTACGTCCTCCATCTCGTCGTCTTCGTCTTCGTTGGTCGCCTCCTTTTCCTTCTTGTTTGGCTTCCCCTTCGTCGCATTCTTGTCCGGCGGCGGCAGCCCCAGCAGCTCGCACATCCCGCGCACCGCCTTGGCCACCGCGTCCCTAACAAACGGCCGGTTGTACAGCGCACTCGTCACGTTGTGGATATCGTCGGTGCGGTACGCCTTTGTGCGTTGCGACAAAACTTCGGAGGCGAGCTGGAGGTGTGCGCCCAATGGGCCAGGAGCGTCGGCGATGCTCTTCACACGCAGCATGGCGTTGGCAAGATGCACGCGGGCCGTGACCTCGTAGTCGAGTGTCTTCAAGACCTCAACCTCGCGCTCGAGGCGTGCAATCCGTGCTTCGGCCTCGTCGGTTCTCTCGTCGTCCGCCGCCGCCGCCGCTGCCTTGTTCTTCTTCCCCTTCTTTCCAGCCTTTTTGTTTTTGGCCTTGCCCTCCTTCTTCTCTTCGGTGATACGTCGTCCGAGCCGCTGGCGCTCAAACCCGCGCGCCTTTTTCAGTGCGCGCAGGACATCGGTGTAGCTGGCTTCAAAGGCGCCGACGGCCTTTTCGGGTCTTGGTGTTGTGGAGGGAGGAGGTTTTGCGGAGTAGTTGTTTTTGTTGTTGCCGTTGGTCTTGGCCGGTGGCCGGCCGTCGGATCTCTTTCGTTTTAACATGGCTGTGGAGGGAGGTGGGAGTTTGTCGAGAATGTCGAGAATTGACTGGGAAAAGCCAAAGGTGTAAATGCTCGTGTGAAGCTGTCGCGATTCTTGGGGCAGAAAAAAAGTTCTTATCGATTGACACCAGCAAAAGTCCGATAAGCGATAAGGCGCAACGTGCCTGACACGCTAGAATGCGCTATATTTAGGTGCGTTTCCCCTGAAACTGTCAAATATAGCACGCCTATTTATTTTGACATTTCGGAGTTTTAACATTTACAACTTTCTCTTCACACAAAACATGCGCAACGAAATATCCAACAAAAATATATCATTATCTATAACAACTACTCATGTCCACGAGCTGACTATCCATTGGCCACTACCAAACAACAAATCCTAATCTATCCAAAGCGAAGAGATGAAAAGGTCAAGGCCGCCCGACGCCCAACAGTTGAAACTCTCGATGTTGGGATCTCAAAGTCGACTACTTCTTTGACCCCCTCTCTCGCTTTCCCCTCTACTGCGCAGGCGGAGGGCCATCCAGGATGGTATTGTCGCCCTGCGACCACGCAATGCGCAGCACCCACTTCTTGATCTTCCATGCGCCATCAGCCGCGTCCTTGATCATGTCCACCGTGTACTCGCCGCCCACGAGATACTTGGGGCCGGTGTGCTCTCGGCCGCGGCCCTCGGGGCAGTGCTGCGCCAGCGATGTGGCCGTGAGGACCGCCGTGTCAGCGCCCTCCTGGACATCGACGCGCGGGTTGGTGAAGCTGTGCGTGGTGTCCATGGGCCCGACGCGGTCAAAGATCATCTTGCGGATGATGCTCAGGTTGGGCAGGACCTTCTTGTTCTCGTCGGTGCCGATCTGGGCGAGGACATCCTCGCCGGCCCAGGACGAATTGAAGAGGCCGACGTCGTTACGGTCGAGGGCGACCAGGACACGGGTCATGGCGTCGATGATGGACTCGCGGGTCGTGAGGCCGGACAAGAGGTAAGGAGAGGCCATTTTGAAGTGAGTTGGTCTTAAAAAACTGTAGAAGTTGCAGAGATGCAGAGTGTTATCTTGAGTTCTTGAGCTTGATTTTGTGATACTTCAACCACTTTCAAATCTCTCGACGATGCTTCGATCACGACGTTTATATAGCATCTTCTTTGTCCTGTTCACATGGCCATGGCTCCAATACGGACACATAGCTCGGATGGCGTGGGAGACGTCGTAGAACTCAGCATATTTGGAATCGGTCTACACGGGAAGTTGAATGTAGATGTCCTGTTCCGTATGCTCTATTTCGTTCTGGATATCACGGACAGACGTTCGTAAATACGGACAGGCAGCCAGCCTTGTGGGCTTATGACACCATACATGGCCTTGTGGCTGTCTTTCTGTCCATCTTCTATTGATAATGTGATGGCATTGGCCTTGCTGACAGCGACTAAGATCTTACAGGGACTAAGATCACAATTCTGCAGCGAAGTGTCTTCGAAGGATCGCGGTAAACTTGGCTTCCACGGAATTTATGGAAAATTCCGACAGGGCTTAGATCCTATTTGCATAGCCCCGGAATTTTCAAAGAATTCCGGACTACTTATAAACCTTTGTCATCCTGACCTTCATGGACGTCTCATGGCGAATGAGGAAAACACCCCGTACCCTTATCCACTGCTTCTTCTCAAAAAACAATATTGTGTTCTTTTTCTTCTTTTGTGCCTTTGGGCAAATATTCCACGGAATCAATCAATACAGCACTCTCCGGAGTATTCATAATTCACCGCCCGCTCAAGCACTCAGGCCGTGTTCCACAATTCAGTGTAATTCCACACACATTACACTGAACTGCATACACTGCACACGCCGTATACGTCGTTTACACGACCACACCCACCCACTTACACCCACACACTGCACCCCAGATGGACCGCCAGAGAGCCGCGCGCAGTGCCAAATGGGGCGAGGCGTGCGCGCCGTGTGCGTCGGCCAAGACACGCTGCATTCGCAACCGCGACGAGCCCGGCGCCAGCTGTGACCGCTGCCAGAGCCTGGGCAAAGACTGTTTTGGACAGGTGCAGAAGCCGCGCAAGAAGCGCCAGGCGAGACCGTCACGGACTGCCCAGCTCGAGGAGCGGCTGAACAACCTGATCCAGGCCATGTCCACGTCTGGGTCGGCAAGAAGTGATGTTGCTGCTGCTGCCGCTGCAGCTCTATCATCCACCAGAAGCAGCAGCACTGGTGCGAGCACAATAGTCTCCAACAACACCCCAGGGACAAACAGCACTGTCCCTCACTCCTCTCCTCCATCATCACCCGAACCAGATTCCCACCCCCACGACGATGAAGACCGAGGCCATTGCGACCAATCTGAGGATGTGAACTTTGGTCTCCCTCAAGCCCTGGGGTCTCCGCCGATCTCGCCGCACTGCTCATGCCGTGTGCCAGTCTCGAGGTCGGACCTTGTGCCCAAAGAGCCCGACGAGGTCCTCCTCAACATCTATGTCAACCAGCTCTCCTCCAAGTTCCCCTTTGTCATTATCCCGCCAGGCACGACGGCCCAGGAGCTGGCAGCCTCCAAGCCCTTCCTAATGCAGGTTATCCGCATGGTCGCATCTGTCCGCCACCTAAGGTCCATGTGGGGCCAGAGCCGTGCTGTCATCAAGTATATTAGCGATGCCATGCTGATGCGTTCGGAGCGGTCCATGGACTTGCTGCAGGGCATTCTGGTATTCCTAGGGTACTACCACTATTTCTGCATGAGCCATGCCCACTTCAACAATCTGGGCCACCTCGCTCTTAGTCTCATCAGCGATATGGGCCTGACGACGGCGCCACGGTCACCCAGCCACGTAGACGACGGTCGCGCGCGGATCGTGCCGCTACACCAGCGCCAGGTCGTGTCACACATCACCGACAACCCGTCGCCGGTCAGAACCAACGACGAGCGCCGCGCCCTCCTCGGCGTGTGGTACATCAACTCAAAGTAGGCTCCTGCCCCGCAGTGTATCATTTTTTCAATGTTGCCAATATCGCTAACAATGACAGCGCCAGCAAAGTGGTCAGACAACTCGGCAGCACTCGCTACACAAAGTACATTGACCAGTGCGTCAACGAGCTCGAGAAGGATGCCGAATACAAGTCGGACCAGCTCCTCGTCGAGCTTATGCGGGTTCAGAACCTAACCGAGGCCATCACACACTACCACAACCGCGACCAGGTGCTCGACGAGCTGCCCGGCGTGCCCCGTCTGTCACCCATTGTGTACCTCGAAGCGTTGCAGACGGAGCTCAACCGGCTGCGGGCAAACTTGCCTGTTCACTTGAAAAACAACGCCCTCCTCAACTGCCACTACAACAGCGCCCGCCTCGCCCTTTTTGTCCCATTGCTGGCCGAAGAGCATTATCTGGCCGACGCCAGCCTAGGGCCGCTCGACCTCTTTGCGCGCTTCACCGAGTCCATCAAAGTCTGGTTCTCCGAGTGGCTCACCGTCCCAGTCTGCTCGTACTTTTATCTGCCGCAGTCCGCATCCTCCATGCTCGTCCACGCCTCCCGGCACCTTGTCCAGTGGGCACGTCTTGCCGGCCCCACGGCCGTTCGGCTGTCCTCGACATCGTCCACCCAGTGCCCTCTCCTGGCGTCGACTGCCTCCTTGTCGTCAGGCTCGGCGCCCACCACTCCCTCGGGCTCTGGATCGGCCACCGGCACCCCTTCCTCCGAATCGGAAGAGCCCCGCCCGCGCTACCCGACCTTTATGGGCATTCCCTCGTGCCCGCCCCTCGAGGTCCCCAAGCGGCCCACGCCCGTCTCCCCCGCCGTCGCTATCGCCGCCCAGGACACCATTGACATGATCCGCGCCGCCGTGTATAACAACCAAGACCTCCGTCTCGACGTGCTGGGCGTGTCCGCCGCCCTCATCGCCCGCTTCGAGTCCGCCAAGGCCGAGATCGCCGAGGCCCAGGGCGGCATCTGGAAGAACGATACCTGGGATGCCGCTGCCGACCAGCTGCGCATCAAGCGGTACAAGATCGAGGAGTGGGTCGAGAACGCGACGGCGGCGGGCGTCGAGGCCGAGGATGCGCCACTCTATTTCGGGCCGTACAAGACGGACTTGCCCCAGACCCAGGCCAGCTTGAGCGCAAACCAGCAGCCGTCGCTCAACAATGATCCCACCAATGCTGCGGCCAACGGCTGGAAGTGGCCCGACTTGCTGCCCGACGGTGTGGAGCTCGATTTCGGGGCGCTGCTGGACTCGAACAATGACTGGAACACGGATTGGAATGCTCCGAGTATGCAATTGGATGTGTAGGGAGGCGTTGGGTTTGTTTGCTGGGTTTTGTGTTTCTGTTTTGAATCTGTAAATCATGATGATACCGTATCTGTACATACAGCTGGGATGCTCTTTCCTCCCCAAATCAATATACCATCTCCTTTGGGAAAGAACTTCTTGTGAATTCAAGAGCTCCTTCCCCAGGTTGACGAGTGCCATTCACCCCTGAATGGGCCATGTGACCGCTTCATTTCGTCCAATTATTGTACTCTTCATGAAAGCGAAACCATCGTGTTTCCGTTAACTGATTGAATTTCGTAGATATGCTGAAAGGGATGTAAACAATGGGTGAGAAAGAGAAAATGCTAACCCAATTCGGTGGTACAGAGCCAATTACCATTTGCGGCGATTTGGGCGTTAAAGTGCTTGCAGCCACTTTACGCGTTGCGGGGCCAGGGGCATGCTGCAAAAAAAAAAGCGGGAAGTTCCAGCGCATCAGGGCCCACGCGTTTTCAACGCGTCTGAGGGGAGCACCCAACAAGAAATCTTTGGAGAAACGTGCAACGTCAACTCATGACCACGATCTACGATCTTTGACGACAACGAATCTCTTTGAGAAACGGCACGAATAAACACGAACTGCACTTTGCTGCCGGCCTGACGAACGATATTCTTCTACGAACTCACGTGCTACGACGGCCTCACAAATCGCGGTGAACCAGAGCTCTTCCAATCACTTCCAGCTCGTCCGATCTCGCGACAAAAGAGCTCGCGCTCTGCACCTACTCTCTTTTATCCTACACATCCCGTCTCACGCATCCGCGATGATGGCATCCCGGGCTGCCGGCAAGGAGTCGGCCTACCAGCAGCCGTCGCGCGACGAGTTCCACCGTCTGACCGAAGACCAGCGGAATCAAATCACAGAGGCGGTGCGTACCTGCAGGCAGGCAGACTGATGGTTTCACCCGCTGACTTTTTAGTTCACCGTTTTCGACGCCGACAAGGACGCCCGCATCGACTACCACGAGTTCCGCTTCAGCTTGCGGGCGCTCGGCTTCGACCTGCCCAAGCAGGAAACCTTTCCCTACCTCACAAAGTTTGCACAGCCGCCGGCTGCCTGGCCGCGCGACAAGGAGTGCGCGCCCATCTGGCGGGAGTTTACGCTGCCCGTCTTCCAGGGCATTGCCGGCAAGATGATGGCGGAGCGGGACCCGGACGCCGAGTGCCGGCGGGCGTACCGGCTGTTTGACACGGACGGCAAGGGCGTGATCACCGTGGAAGACCTGCGGCGGGTGATGAAGGAGATTGGGCAGTCGATGGAGGAGACGGAGCTTGCGGCGATGATTCGCGAGTTTGACGCCGAGGGCAAGGGGGGCGTCAACGAGGAAGAGTTTGTCAAGATCATGATGGCCAAACGGCAGGCATGAGGCGAATGTGGGCATGGCGACGCGAAAATGGCACGCGAGCGGATGGGGGACACGGACAGTATCGGAAGGATGTCGATACGATCAGACTGCGGCATGGCATGGACAAAAGCATACTACCAAGGCGGGTAGACACGGCCAAGTGGGCGTGCTCTTTTTCTTTTTCTATTTTTGTTTCTCTGGTCTATTCTTTCTTGTTATTGTTGTTTCTTATTTTGGTATGTTTGGTTCTTGCCTTGTTATTTTCTCTTTTGTCCTTTTTATTTCATCTTTTATCAATTTCAGAATACCCAGCTACAAATGGACTACGAGCTTTTCCCTTTCCCTTCTGGCTTCCTCCTTGGAACCATATCCGCCTTGTCCTGTTTTTTCTCCTTTCTCTCTTTTTCTCTCTTTTCTCCTCTTCCTTCTTGTCTTCGTCTACTTCCTTTTCGTCGTCTCATGTCTTGGCCTACATCTTCCGGATGCTACTTGGTTGGCCTCCCTGGCGACAAGACGTCTTGATTGGTAGTCGTCACGCAAGGATCACGTATCACATATCACGCACGGCGCATCACATCGGTCACGTACGCCCTCGTCTTGGTGGCTGCACGATAACAAATTTTCGTACGATTGCGTGTTTTACTGGAAGGGACTACAAGTACAAGTATACAAGTAGACTTACATTGTGTACTGGTGTGGTATGGTTTGCCTTATTGTTTAGCCGATCCATGGCCACGCTGATCTGCAAGATGTACGCCCGGCAAGGTGTGGACGATTGTATGGGGAGTAAACAGTAGCCCAGCATCGAAACTGCACTTGCGAAACAGCACCTCCCAGATAGCCTGTATGGAGTCAAGGCAGGCCCTGGCCTGGCCTTACAAGCCTTGTTCTTGGGCTCTTATTGTTGGGCCGTGATTCATGCATCCTCCAATTCTTTCTCTATCTTATCTCTCCTTTCCAGGTTGCAAAAGATTCAAAGCACTGGTGAAGACTGCTTGCCGTTCCGGCGGCCGTGCCAAGCCAGCCTGGTGCTCGGGAAAAAAGCGAGGACGCCTATTGGAGCAGACTGCCGAAACGGCCAACGCATAATTACCACGATGTCTGTTTACAGTGATGAGCTCTTCTCTATTTCCTATTCCCTGACCGTGGGCCGATTCCGAGACCTTTTGGTCCTTTTGGCCCTTTTGGCCTCTTTCTCGGGAACAATATCCGTCTGCATGGTCACTGCAAGGGAACCTTCGGCTGAACTCGGGAGCAGTGTGAAGAGAAAGGCTACGATGATGGCGTATGAAAAACAAGACACCACAAGAGGAAAAGATAACGGAGGAGTTAGGCTGCGCAAGTTTGAATGAGATGGAGGCGCGGGTGTGCTAGGTGTGTACACAGTATCTGGCGTATGGGTGGGTGGGGCCTGGAACCACTTGGGCATCCCCCCTTCCTTGCCTTCCTTGTTCCTGACGAAGAGCCATGCATGACGGCGACAGCCGGCGTCTTCCATCAGTGCCGGTGCTCACACCGGTGTGCGTGGATGTGCTCACTTTTGTTTGAATTTTTCATCTCTTGGTTTTTGTGCGTTTGGGCACTGCTTGATTCTGCGTGCATGAATTTCCAGAAATTTTGTGACATTTTTGGCTCTTTTTTGCTGCAGCAGACAGAGGGCGTGGTGAAATGTGAGGGCACTCTGTGAAAACGTGCAGTTTCTCGAGTGCCTGGAGTATTGCCCCGGCCTGGTGCGGTTAGCGGCCGAAGGGAAGTGGGAAAGGTATTACGGAGGGCCACTGAACAGTGAAAGGCCTGGGCAAAAAGGCGGCGAGAGGAAATCGGAAGGCAGACACAAAGCGGACACAAACGGGCAAAGGCGGACAGCTGCGGAACAAGGACGAAACACAACACTCGAGAACAAGGGAAGAACAAGGGAAGTTGCATTTTGTGGGGAAAGGCTGGGACTAGTAGGGTTGCGTGCATGGCAAAGGAAGGTGAGATGGAAAGGTATCCCTTTTTTGTTCCGAGAAGTTTTCGTAAACACAGCAAAAACGGGGTACTTGTCTCTCTGCTGACCGACGCACAGCACACCAAGTATCCACGACAGGCACGCTATCTTTTGACGGGCTGTGTCTACTTTCACTGGTGACGGAGCAAAGAGGAACGAGAGTGACGGAATAGACGAGAAAGAGGAGCAAAAAGGGAACGAAATGGGAACAAAGTAAAGCCCAGGAAATAGAGGAGAAGGGCAAGAAAATGAGAGAGTAGAAAAAAAAAAAAAAAAAAACACGAAGTAAAAAAGAACATGAAAATCAAAGATAGCCAGATCGACAATCAACGGTTGACAAGAACGGCATGTTATTGTCCGTGGTATCTGTCGGCTGCTTGTCTCCTGTCACTAATATCAAAGCCCATCAAAGCCAGGAACGGGCCAACGAGAGAGCGAGTTTTGTAAGTCAGATATGCTCACTGCAATAATACGGCAGTCACCTCATAAGAGTGCCATCCATCGTCACCGCCTTCAATCTTGAATCTTGCCCCTGGATATATCCGCTTGTATCGTACCCTGTATGTGTATGAGATCAGTTCTGATACGAAAGTCTCGTGCCTTTTTCCTCCGTACTCGGATATTTCTTCTCCTCATTTTTGGTATCATACTCTGTAATACTCCATACCAAAACTTTGGTACTCCATACGAGCCTCACATTTTCAAGTCACGATGGTCCTCGAGCCCGAGTCACTGTATTCCACAAACCTCTTCTCCGTCGTTATTACCCCTGACCGCAAAATACACAAATGCGGGAAGATAACATCACATGTGCCGTTTTTTTGGTATTTCGTTATTTCGTCAAATTTTGCATGAAAAAATCTCTGCACCGCTTGCTGTCCATCATTGCTCACCTGCCGCTCTTTTTTGGAGTTTTTTGCTGCTTTCCCATTTTCTAGAACTTTGACTCTTCCCTTTCCTGGACATTCTGCTATTTTCAGCCATCCTCGCTCCACAAGGCGCCCAAAACTTCAAGGTCACGATGGGGCGTGCGTGTGGGGTTGGCGTCTTTTGACCTCTTTTTCACGATGCGTTGTACGGTTGTACGCAGGTCCAGACGGACCTCCCAGGCGGTGGGCGCTGAGAATTGGGGCGGTGGATGCCCACGATGACCTGGACTGGGGATTTTGCTGGGGCTTGTGGGCTTGCTGGGGGGTGACAAGGGGGCCTGTATTTACGTAAGGCGGGTCATTGATTCAGGTCTCTCCTTGTGTCTCTGGGGAAGGCTCGGGAAAGGTCGGAACTACGAGCACTCCCCAGAACAGAAATAGGCAAGTCGAACAGCAAATATGACCGTGACTTTCACCATCGTGAAGATTTCACGGTGGCGGTGGGGATGTTGCATGGATTCGAAATGGATTTGCATGCAGACTTTGACGCAGGCAATCCCAACAGGGCCGTTCTTACTCGTCCGGGTGGCTGCCGTGGGGAAAGCACCACAAAAGACCACAAAAAAGTTCTGGGCCTTGGACAGACCCATCTTCGTCTGGTTCTTTCCGTTCGTTCTCTTCGTCGTTCCTTCCTTGCTGTTTTCGGTGACGAGTTTTCTCTGGAGAGACCATCACGAAACCAATTGGCCATTGTGCATCATCAGTGGGGCTCAAAAGTCAAGAGGGCAACGACAGCAACCAGGAACAAGGGGACAAAGGGGGCGTGTAAATTGTAAATACTGAAGCAAGTGATAGTGAGGCAGCCCAATGTTGAATTTTGAATTTTGAATTTTGAATTTGTCGTGTCTAGTCGTGCCGTTCTGTCTTCGGTCTATTGTTCTGGCGGTCGACGTCGACTCGTTGGCACATATTCAATGTCCGTCTTCAACGTCCTCCAATGTACACCAACCTGAGGAGCTCTATCCCATTTGCTGGCGAAATTCGCCAAGACGACAACATACTCAGCCGTTGTGGCAGCTGCACGCATTGTTGACAGGTGCATGTGCCCCGATATGGGGTTGCACAACCATTGGCATTCATTGGCGGTTCACGTCGAGTCCTATCTCTGTACCGCTTCCGCGTGTGCTCCGTATGCGCTCCGTATGTCCTCCGGTGCCTGGAGTACACATTGTGTGATCTGTTTTTATTCCCTCCAACATGAAGCTTTCTGCGTATCCCCGAGTTGTCCCTATCTTTCATCTCGGGCAATCCCTCCTTGTAAAATATGTTGTCTTTCTGCACAGCCCGGAAAGTCATCTTTGACCCCAGCTTGGCGTCCAGAAAAACGACCGACAACAACGAAAAACGTGTAGAAAAACAAAAAACGACAAAAAGCACGACAAAAATACGTGCAAATCACAGCACGGGGAATTGGTTATCCTTTTTCTGCTGGCTGGTGTCCAACGGCCCAATTGACCCCAGTGGCTCTGAGCTGCCAGGGCCTATCAGGGCCTGGACCCCCGGTATGACTTCAGTAAGTCACAGGTCACGGGCGCCCCCCAAAATAGCCAACAAAACACCCCTCTCGCCCGTACCTTTGCCGAGCCAATACTAAAGTCACACCTAAACCCCCTAAACCACCCAAGGCTGAGCGTCCGTTGTTCTTGTGTACACGCCCCCCTTCTCCCCTCACTTTCTTTCTCCAATTCGAAGGGGGGTGTCGTCAATTCGTTCACCAGTGTGGAATACCGGGACTGTCAACGTCAGGTGCAAAGAGCTTTGATGGAAACAGCATCGAGTTTTACGACCTTCCTCTCTACGGAGTAGCCAGGGACAGGATCTCACATTTCTCTTCCTCCATTGCGTAGATAGCATCATGGTGCAGAAATCCAATTTACAAAATTCTTGCAGACTCTGCAGACATCGAGTGGCGATCACAAGCATGCCAGAATTTCAAGAACTCGTCTTGGCGAACTCTGATTTGCTGAACCAAGGCTGGACGTGACATCAAAAGCACACCGGGGGAAGTGGCCTGTGGCCAAGAAACCACGATTGACGACAGTATTCGTTTACTTTCTTTTCGACGTTTCTTTTGCTTCATATCTGTTCTTCGCATTGCCTCATTGCCTCTCGTCTTTGCCCATTTGCCCCTCGGCCACCCGCCCCTCCATGACGATATCAAAAATAGACCCCAAGAAACTCCCAAGACTCAATGTCGTAGCAACAGCCAACAATTTGGTCGTATTGGACTGTCTCGACTGTTACTATGCCAATTACCACGTTCGTATTTCACAAGGCTGTCGTGCTTTGTATGTATCTTTGTACCAAGACAACGCCAGGCGATGTCATTGTTTCCCTGTCGATCGCTGACTGTATAAGTTTTTGCCCCGGTTTAACACGTAATTTGCAAGTACCAACTGCCACTAACACAACTCACGATGTACTTCGTACCACGATCCTCAAAGCCGCGTCTGCCCGAAACCCTTCAATTTTTTCTCTGGTCTTTCCTTCTGTTTTTGTTTCCTTTCTTGCTCATACTGAAGCTGCATCAGAGTGCTCAAACTATACTTTACAAGAAAAAAACCGTATTATCTTCCTCAAACCCGGCAAGTACTTTTCTCCAAATGGTGCAACAGCGGAAGGGCATCGTGAAAACACGCAGCCGCGTCGTCCTCGCCGTAGTCCGTACCGAGACCTGGAATCCGGGGGGCAACGGGTAAATAGGGGGACCCGGCTCAATAAACTTCCCAAAGTACGGTGTTTTACGCCGCTCTACGGCGGTCTACGGTGCCGCAGCTGTAAAATTGTGGATTAAATGTTTACGCTGTGTCGTTCTTGACTGTTGTTGTTCCGCATCATTATCGTGCCCTTTTATTGTTCAGACACGTTTTTGGCTGCATTTTGGTGGCCTTCGTGGGCTTTGGCAGCGTTTAGGTGAGCATTTGGGAGGACTCACAATGTAGAGAGAGGCCGTATTGCTCCGAAAAGTATTCGTGCTCTTGTTAGTCGCCCCCCGGGTTGTTCCTCCCTGGGTTAGACTGACCCCAGCTTTTCAGTAGCTGGGTTCTTTCTTTAGGTGTGTCATGGTGAGAAAAGGGTACCAAGCTCGCCAAGTACCTTTGCAGGCAAGGCAAGTACGAACGGATCTTCGCATGGGCGGGAGTCACAAAAAGCAGGAAAACAACGTGTGCTTCGACAATGGGAAGGTGCGGACCAAAGGGGCGTGTCGTTAGTCAAGCCTCAGTCCAGGTTAGTATAAAGCCGGACTAAGCTCCAGTTCTTTGCCCACAACGATTGCTCTTTCCTCGCCAACTTGAACACAATCCAACAAGTCAAGCCCTTTAAATCATCAAAAAACATTACAATTGCAAGAGCCACCAACAGCCTCATCCGCTGCTGCCCTCTTTGTGCCATCATCACTACCTTCCTGCCCTAACTGCATCCCTTTCTGCCTGCTACTTCCTGCAGCTTGTGAATAAAAACCATCTCCATTTTCAAATCTCCTAAGCTTCTTGCTTCTCTTCTCCTCCCACTCCCCAAACTCTCCACTCTTGTCTGCTTTCCTGCAAGGTTCTCCATCCTTTCGACATTCCGTCCTTTTTCTTTCTCTTCTTTTCGAAGCCATCCCTGCCACTAACACGGCACTAAGATACGACGCTGCTGTGCTTTTCCTGCCCTGTTGCCTCGTTCTCTCGTCTTCTCCAGAGCTCGAAACTGCCTTTGCGCGTGTGCTCGTGCTTTCTCCCCGCCCCCCTCTTGTTGCCTATCAACGCCTTTTCGTCTTTTCGCCTTCCCTCGCTACGCCCTAAGCAGTCAAGAGCCTCCCGCTACGGCCCCTTAGACTCTTAGATCAAATCCATGGTCTCCATCACATATCTTTCTTCTTTTTTCTTTTAGAGACCCCCCCCCCCCCCCTACCGCCTTCCTCCTCCACCTCCACCTCCACCTCCCTGTCCCGTTACCCACCCCTTCGAAACCCAGTTGCCGAAGAACGAAAACAGAAAACACAGGAAACTGTTGTTAGCCGACCCGAACTTATCTCGCCGCTCCCGTATTGTTTGCTTCTCCACGAATTCCGTGTGTGTTCTCTGAAAGGAAGCTCTGTTATATATATCAACCATGGACCCCGTTCAACGCACCGCTTCTCCCTACATTGACCCCAAAGTCAAAGGCCCTCACTCCAAGATTCTCTCCCGCAATCCCCCCAACTTCCAGGAAAAAAGTACGTGATGATCATGGCACTCCTTTGGAGCTGTCATGTCTCCCTCACATCTACCTTGCTGTCCATCTACCTGTCTATCTACATGTCCTCGTCGTCGACTCAGCTTCTAACCTTCTCCAACAGTGGTCACCACTACAGTCAACAAGACAAACCTCCACCCCAGCGGTGTCGCGTAAGTTTGCCCTCGTTTTACTTCTATATCAGCTTGATCGTCAAGGTCTGCATCATAAACAGCTTGCTAACTAGCTTCCAACAGTCCTCACCCGGAGCAGCACACTGAGATCGAGGAGCAGCTCCACGAGCAGGCTCACATCGACTACGACCGTGTCGCCATTGTATGTTTTTTTGTCATAAAAAGCTATCAACCCAAGTCTCGCCTATTCTAACAACCTCTCCAGATCCCCCACCCCTCAGTTCCCGCCCTCTACGAAGATGCTCTGGTCTACGAGCCGGGTTCCGGTATCTCGTCCACCGGTGCTCTGACTGCCTACTCTGGCAAGAAGACCGGCCGTTCTCCCTCAGACAAGCGCATCGTCAAGGAGCCATCATCAGAAAACGACATCTGGTGGGGCCCTGTCAACAAGCCCATGACCCCTGATGTAAGTCACACCCAATCGCAGCTTTTGCAATTGAGCTTTCCACAGTCTTTCCCACGAGCTTCATAATTTGTGCTTCTGGCATTTTAATTGTGTTGCTTTTTTTTTTTTTTTTTTTTTGCTTGCCATTTCCCAAATTCTCCCCTCTTTCGCCCTTTGCCCGTCTTTTCGTTTTCGTCTTTACGTCTTTTCCCCCCTGCATTGGCGCTTCTTCCCTTTTCGGCTACGAATGACATCGTCTTGTCACGTCCTATCACACGACCTCGAGCCTCTTTCGCCCCATCCGACGATTGCCGTCCTATCAGCCGCAGCTCCAGCCAGAAACGAATCCACTCCAAATTCCCAACTCTCAACTCCCAAATTCTTTTTTTGGGTCTTTGGGTCATTTGGGTCAATTCTGTGCCACAGCTCAGGTCTAGGCCAGGCTTTCCAAGTGGAATTCGGGAATTCGCCCACGATCACATGGCAACAGGAATAGACAAACGACGAGCTCAGCTTTCAGCTCCCGTGGCAACAAACCGCGGAAGCTTGCTCTTGTCTTTTCGTTTTTTCGTCTTTTCGCTGTTTGTCAGGGCGAATCGCGCTTTCCTCATTGGCGACCGCAATTGCACTTTCTGCACTTTTCTCACTTCTCTCATTTCTCGGATTGAGACACCCGTCGCAATAGCAGCCGAAAAAGGCAACTTTTTCTTGTAAATTGTTGCTTTCTTCTTGCTTGCAATCGTGGGCAATCGCCTGCAATCGAATCGCTTCTTCCGACAATTCCCTTCCTTTCCCCACTACCCCGGTCACTGGCGTCATGATGCATCCTCGGGCCAAGTCCAGGCGTTGGGTTTTCGTGCTTTTCGTGCTTGCCCCGCCCGCCGACAACAACCGAGCTAGTGACGCTGGCCCATTGGCTCGTTTGTCCCCTCTTGCCCTTTCGGGCAATCTGGACCCATTTGACCAATCCCAGCATTCTGTTTCGTCCCTTCCTTCACAATCCCCAAAATACCCAATTCCACATGTCTTCCACGTGATTTTCTGCACTTCATCACGCGACCACGCGACATCACCACTTTATCCCATGATTTTCATGATTTTCACGCATGCCATTCAAAAGCTGCAATTGAAATTTTGTCGAACATTTTGCTAACCTCGGCTTTTTCCACTCTCCAGGTCTGGAAGATCAACCGTGAGCGTGCTATCGACTACCTGAACACCCGCAGCCGTCTGTACGTCATCGATGGCTACGCAGGCTGGGATGAGCGCTACCGGATCAAGGTCCGCGTCGTCTGCGCGCGCGCCTACCACGCCCTATTCATGCGCAACATGCTGATCCGCCCACCCCCGGAGGAGCTGGAGCACTTCCAGCCCGACTACACCATCTACAACGCTGGCTCTTTCCCCGCCAACCGCTACACCGAGGGTATGACCTCTGGCACCTCAGTCGCCATTAACTTTGCCGAGAAGGAGATGGTCATCCTGGGTACCGAGTACGCCGGTGAGATGAAGAAGGGTGTCTTCACCGTCCTCTTCTACGAGATGCCCATCAAGCACAACGTCCTGACCCTACACTCGTCTGCCAACGAGGGCAAGAACGGCGATGTCACTCTCTTCTTCGGTCTGTCCGGCACTGGCAAGACCACTCTGTCTGCCGACCCCAACCGTGCCCTGATCGGTGACGACGAGCACTGCTGGTCCGACAAGGGTGTCTTCAACATTGAGGGTGGTTGCTACGCCAAGTGCATTGGCCTGTCCGCCGAGAAGGAGCCGGATATTTTCGGCGCCATCCGCTTCGGTTCCGTCCTGGAGAACGTCGTTTTCGACCCCGAGACTCGCACCGTCGACTACGACGATGCCACCCTGACCGAGAACACCCGTTGCGCGTACCCCATCGAGTACATTGCCAACGCCAAGATTCCCTGCCTGTCCAACTCGGCCCCCAAAAACATCATCCTCCTCACTTGCGACGCCCGCGGTGTCCTGCCCCCCATCTCCAAGCTCGACAGCGCCCAGACCATGTTCCACTTCATCTCTGGTTACACCTCCAAGATGGCCGGTACCGAGGACGGCGTCACCGAGCCCCAGGCCACCTTCTCCTCGTGCTTCGCCCAGCCCTTCCTGGCCCTGCACCCCATGCGCTACGCCCAGATGCTTGCCGACAAGATCGAGCAGCACAAGGCCAACGCCTGGCTGCTCAACACCGGCTGGGTCGGTGCCGGTTTCGCCCAGGGCGGCAAGCGTTGCCCGCTCAAGTACACCCGCGCCATCCTCGACGCCATCCACTCGGGCGAGCTCGCCAACGTCGAGTACGAGAACTACGACGTCTTCAACCTGCAGGTCCCCAAGTCGTGCCCCAACGTCCCCTCGGAGCTGCTCAACCCCAAGGCTGCCTGGACCGCCGGTGCCGATTCGTTCAACACCGAGGTGCGCAAGCTGGGCGGTCTCTTCATCGAGAACTTCAAGAAGTACTCGGACGAGGCCACTCCCGATGTCGTCAAGGCCGGCCCCACCCTCGACTAAGTACAAGTCTTGGATGGTTCTTCGCCTTGTTGACTCTGTGTACGACGTTTACGCCTTGTTCTTTTCCTTTTTTCCCTTTTCTCTCTCTCTTTTTCCTTTGTTCTGGATTCTTGGGTATAAAATGCTTTTTGCTTTTTCTGTCTCTTTTCTTATTTGCTTGTCCTTTTTTGTACTGCATTACAGTGCGCCGCGGTGGAAAGATCAAAATAACCAACCCGGGAAATATGAGACGACAGCTTCCTTTTTTGCTGTGCAGTGTGCAAAGACGCAAAGAAGAAGTTCGGTTTTATTTGTCGTCCTGAATCATTGAAAGTGGTTTTTACAGATACATATACTTTTTTATATAGTACAAAGCGGGCTCCGCCAACTTTTTTTTTCTCTGAACTGGTTCCTTCCTCGCTGTGATTCATAACTTGTTTGGTCGATTGCTTCTTGCCAGAGAGTGTTACAGTGTTAGTAAACGATGCTATTTATTTATTTTATAAATGTTGATTTATTCAACGATTATGCATGTTTTTTGGGTTTAAATAACATAAAGCAAGAAATGTCACAAGTCTCTAGAAATAAACTCTAATTTATGTATTATTTTTGTTTAAGAAGAAAAAAAGAAAAGAAAAGAAAACACCAAACGCCCTGAAAACAGTTATAAGTATATGAAATAGGGCTGCACAAGTCGCTTCTCTTTTGTTGCTAAAGTGACATACTGTGAACCTAACCGGCCAGCCAGCATAAACCATGCACGTTGACGTCCTCCATTATGTAGCCTTGCTGGCTGCCGACCCCTTCTTCGTGCACACAATCCACCTCATGTACCCGCATGGCCACAGGTGCCGCACCTCGCCGCTCCGCAGCTCCCACTTGTCCGTGTCAGCCGTCGTCGCTCCGCACGTCCGCAGCAGCGCCTCCACCTCGTCGGGCGTCCGCGTCCGCAGCATCGACATCCAGCCGTCAAAGACGAGCACGAACGGCAGGATGGGGATAAGGTACGTGAATACCAGTGTCATGGGCGACCGCCAGCGCCAGGCATAGTAGGGCGCGGTCAGCATGATACCGAGGCCAAAGATGAGCGTGGTGACAAAGGCGCTCAAGGACCGATCCTGCAGCTCAAAGATGCCGAAGCCGTCGCTGGTCTCGACGGTATTTTTGAGAATGTCGCGGGCGAGGGGGTCGTCAAAGTGGTGGAAGGCGAGGCTAAAGAGACGGCAGACGCGGGCGCCGTCGGCGGCGGACGGGGACGACTTTGTCGGCGACTTGGCGCCAAAGGCCTCGTTGAGAATGGCTTTGGGGTCGGCGGCGCTGGCATCCACCGGCTGGGCTGCATAGCGGACGTGCGGGCTGGCGGCGGCGGCGGCGGCCCACTCCTCGACGTGCGGGTGCAGGTCCGTGAGGACAAATTGTGTCGGCGCTGTCTGGGACGAGCTCTGGCTGCTGTTGAGGATGCGCTCAATGCTGGGAGTTGGTCCGCCGCCACCGGCACAAAAGTCAATCATGATCCAGGGGGATGTAGATGATGACGTCGATGAAGAAGAAGACTGTTGGCCGTTCTTCTCCAGTACTTCTCGCCGCAGAACATCAGCAACCAACGAGGCTGGCGAGGCACTCTGGAGAATAGGGACCTTCATGATCCAGGCGCGGGTCAAAGCAGCCTGGATACGGCCACGAAACCAAGCTGGGAACCTGTGGGGGGCTTGTTAGCTGGGAGCTCCAAGGTGTGAGGTAGAGAAGGCGTAACGGAGCTTACCATGGCTGGTCGTCAATCTCAAAGACATGCATGCGTGGGATGAGAGGCGCCATTGTGAATTGAGCTCCAGTGACGTATGAATTGGAGGTCTGAAAGGTATGGTGAGGGATGTGTTGAGATGGAAGTTTCGATGACGGAAGGAGTGAAATGAGAGGTGAGGTAGAGCTGTGAGATACACTACACTAATTGGTTTAGGCAGGAGCAACCTAGCAGACAGTGGTCGCTCTTTCCGTGTGATGTTGCCAAGGAAATGATTTCTGGCCGCCAATTGAGAAATAAATCGATATAGTAAAAAAAATAGAAGGCTGGAGGTCGATTGAGAATAAGCTTGAATACTTATCTTTGGTTACAGTCCTGAGGACAAAACGGGCGCAACGCAAGACAGGTTGAAACAGAGAACGGGCGTGCGCGTTGTTTTGGTTTTAGGGGTTGCAGGGCCTGCCTGTTCGGGACAGCTGTACAGCGGTGTGGGCGATACGTTTAAAACGGCAGGACCAACCAAGCATTCTACAATCCATAAAACTCAATGACAGAGTTCACATTTAACTGAGATAAGTCTAAAAAAGAAAAATACAAAAGAACACTCAAGGCAGGCGCAGTCTCGTATTACGCCCAAGACGTCAGACGGCGCAAGTTCACCAAGTCTCTCCATTTTAGCCCCACGTTTTTACGTATCACTTTAAGACGGTCAATATCCCGACGCCGCCCCGGTTTGGCCGCCGAATCTCAAATAGATTCCAGTCCATCCGATCTCCGAACAATGCGAACGTCTTGTTTTGCTATAACGACTTTCTTATTTGGCCGAGCATTCTCAATAGCAAACTGACAATCTATGAATATTTTTAGACAGTGAAATAGGGCACACAAGCGCAAAATATGGTCCTTGTTGTTAAGGTCATGAAAGTCGTCAAATTTTTGCAACTCAAGAGTCTATCGCTTTTGTGTCTCGAGGCACGTTTGTTGCCTCAGACTCGGCCAAAGTGACCGTCAGAATAAGTGCTGAAAAAAAGATCCCCAAATAATAAACCAAAGCCGGCCATTGTAACCGGTCTCCAAGAGCCATGAAAGCCTCGTCTTAAGGTATGGACAGGGCCTAGTTTCTGTCCGTATATGCGTGTATATCATAGTCCTTCGCTCGCCGTGTAGTTGTCTCCGTATCTATAAACCGTTCACTTGCGTCTCTTCGACGAGGTCCGGTCCTTGTATTTGGCGAACACGATAGAGCCCTTCTTGGCCGACCTCCGCTTCTCGACACGCTTCTTGCCGACAGTCTTCTTGAGCGCGGATCCCGAGTCGACCTCCATAGCAGCTGCTTTTCTTGTTAGTATTTCGGTACTGTCCTCGTCTTTTGTTGTTTCTTCTCCCCGCATGGGCACTTACAGGCTTCCTCCTTCAGCTGGTCGCTCGGTGTGGGCTCCTCGGCTGTAATTTGTTAGTTTCTCCTTTTGTATTCTTTCTTTAAAATGCTCCATCGAAACTTACCATCTTCCATGGCATTCAGGTCCTCCTTGGCTTCCTTGACCGGCACCTGCTGGGCCACCAGCTCCATCAACTTGGCGTTCAGACGCTCTGTCCGAGCCGACTCGACGGGGCCGAAGACATTCTTCTTGAGCTTCTGGTTATTGTTCTTGCGCGAACTCGCGCGCGCGCTCTTGGCCATTGTGTATGTGGGTGTGTGGTTGTTGTGGGAGTGAAGCGTTGGATGTCCAGTGTATTCTCTTCGTCTTGGGCTTTTCTTTATCGATTTTCTTAGTTTTTTTTTCACTATCAACTTTTTTTCTGCCGGTTTTTTGGCACTATCAATTGGGCCGCTGGCTCTAAGCGCCTTCTGCGCCCGCCACGCTTTGCTTACCATTTCGCCGTTCTTCACCGCCTTCATTAACGCCCCTGCCTCTCTCTACCTCTGCCTCTGCCTTTGGGCGTTTGGTAGGCAGGCTGGCCTAGGACAGAGAGACCCTAGGGGCGCCCTTGCCCCCAGAAGGCGCCTAAGCGAAACGTCCGAAAAATGTCGGCACAGACGGGGCGAAGAACGGGCGACTTCGACGACGAGGACGACGAGAGAAACTGGTCGACAGTTTTGCACTTTTGCACTCTCCCAACCAAACAACGCTGCACCGTCGGGCACTCTTGTGACACGCCCACAAACCCCGTGTGCCCATCGATAATCCGCTCACCTTTTTGCATACTTGCTTCGGTATCATCCCTCTCTTAAGCGAAGCAAAGAGCCTTAGTATTTTACATTGGAGCATCTTATGCCGCGTTTGTCACGCGAGGCTGCGACTCTTTTCACGCCTCTTTTTTCCGCCAACGCCCTCGCCACCTCGAACTCTTTCATCTCATCAATAGCGAGTGCAGCCTTACGACTCTTTTATCCTCGACATTGACGTTCCTCTTCGATCCGCCAAGCCCGCACAAAGTGACTGTCTCGTCACGTCACGATCGACCGCATCCGTGAATTGACGATACCGGAACATTTCTAGGCAGGAAGGCCCACCACCTGGGCCTGAAAAGGCCTCTTTCCAGCCTAATACAGCCTCAACAGTGAGCTGCATCGAATCGACTGCTGCTAGAGCCTCACTTTCTATTCACCTCGATTAGGCTGAGGCTGTGACTCTTCACTTGCCTTTCCACTCGACTTTTGCGCCCGGTTGTTCACGACAGTCCCAAACTCTCTTACCCTCTTAAACACGACGCCACACCCTCCATATCCTTTGCAAAGATGGCGGCCCAAAAGGAGGAGGTCAACAGGCTGGTGGCCATCATCCAGGGCCTTAAGAATCGAGACCTGATCAGTATTTGCCAGGCCAACAACCTAATAAAGTCGGGCAACAAGGCCGACCTCCACAAGCGGATCATCAACTGTAGGTTCCTTGCACTCTTTACGTCCATCTTGGAGTTCCTTTTGTTAATGCTCCGGCCGCCCCACAGATATCGATGCCTCCGTCCACGACCCGAACCAGCGAAACTACAACAATATCCGGAATAGTATCATGCAAGTCACAAATGGCACGCTTCCGGCCAACTACCGAGCGCCCTATCTGGGCGGCTCCTCTTCTATACCTTCCTCACCATCCTACAACGCCCACGGCCAGCCGGGCATGTCCTCACCCTACAACACCAACGGCAATGGCGCAGCAGCAAACGGCCTCGGACACAACGTCTATTCGCATCAGGGCTTGCAGTTTAAGCCGAGTCCATTCTATGAGATCGAGACGCCATTAGGAGACGTCCGACAATGCGAGGGTATGTCACGGGAGGACATTCGAGGCATATGAGAAATCTCGTACTGACGTATGTAGCAATGGCACAACATCGCAATAGCATCACAATCGCGATCCGCGCGTCCCAATACCCCGACCTCCAGCGCTGCCTCAACGACCCTACGATGCGCGTCATGATCTTCTGCGCAGCAAACAACTACGGCGTGCAAGACGTGGCCTTTCCATACCAGTGTGAGATCAAGGTCAACGGAGGTGAGGTCAAGGCCAACCTGCGGGGCCTCAAGAACAAGCCAGGGTCGACGCGGCCTGTGGACATTACGGACCTGCTGCGTCTGAAGCCGGCCGTTTACGAGAACCGTCTAGAGTTTACCTATGCTCTGACGAACAAGGTGTGTACAGCTGCGCTGTTGATATACCGTTTTACCGTGTTTGAACACATTTACTGATGATGAACACCCAGCGCTTCTACCTTGCCCTCTATATCTGCAAGACATTCTCTGCGTCAACCCTGGCATCAAGGATAGAGAAGCGGAGCCGCATCACAAAGGCGTCGGTCGTCCGCGAACTCACAAAACAAGCACAAGACCCGGATATCGTGGCCACATCGACCGTGCTCTCCCTCAAGTGCCCGCTCACATACATGCGCCTGTCATTACCAGTGCGCGCCACGACGTGCAAACACATCCAGTGCTTCGACGCCACCTCGTACCTCCAGCTGCAAGAACAGGGGCCGCAGTGGCTGTGCCCTGTGTGCAGCAACTCGGCGCCCTACGACTCGCTGGCCGTCGACGAGTACGTCAAGGACATTTTGGAAAACACGTCGAGCGATCTCGACCAGGTCACCATTGAGCCGGACGGCGAATGGCACACTGAGAAAGCGGGCGGCGGCGGCGGCGGCGGCAACACTAGAGGTGGTGCCGGTGCCGGCGCATCCACGCCACCACGAGGGTCTGTCGTTAACGCGACGCTGCTCGACGACGAGTTTGAGATATTGTCTACGCCCGTCCCGCGCAAGAGCAACGGCTACAGCAATGGCGACGGCAGCAATGGTAACAGCAACGGCGGTAACGACTTCTCCAGCAGCAATGCCACGCTCATCAACAGCCGCGACACGACGGCGACGCCGAACCGGAGCACCGCCACTCCCAGCGGCGGACTCAACTCCAACAACAAGCGCACGCACGAGGTCATTGACCTGACGCTGAGCGACGACGAAGACGAAGAACCGCATCAAAGGCCCGTCAAGAGGCAGAACACGGGCTCGGGCTACAGCGGGTCTTTGCCATATGGCAATTACGCACACTAGTAATTGATCTACCGTGCCTTTTCTTTCCGTCCTCTTGTCTCTTTCTTTTCTTCCTATTCTCCTGTACATTTTTCTGAGCTGAGCGTCATTGGTTTTGATTTTCTGGTGTCTTTTTATATTCTTATACCTGCTTCACGTTTTCTATTATTTTATCCCCTGTCAACTCCTAATTCTACGGAGAAGGACAATACAGGGCGAACACCTGGTGCGGGATTCAAAGCGAGAGGGATAACATTGGGTGGACTATGGAAAGGAGTTGGGCGTGCGTTGTAAAACTGGAGATTTTTTGCTTCTCATAATCAAAAATCGATTTTCCATATATGTGCCTTTTCTCTTTCTTTCATTGAAATAGATTGTCTACGCCGTGACATGTGAACTGAGCAACAGAGGACGTTTGTTGAGTCGTCTTCATTTATGTCGTATATATGCATAATCCTACAATATCGGGAGCCAAATGTGCCTTTTTGATGCAGTTATGCATTTATCAGATCTAGATCAAGTCAGGGCCAGGGTCGGGTGGACCCCACTTTAGCTACGTTTAGGGGGGGGCAGCTCTGCTCTGGGCGAAACGTGTAACGAACCGCGACCACACAGCAAGCTACGACGTACCGCAATATCAACTTTGAAAAGGCAGCAAGTGTTGCACGCATTACGCATCTCATAATTCCATCACCATATTCAAAGGATCTCATAGACCGACGACACAGGCTCATAAGAGACAAGCCACACGACGACTAGGAACTCATACATCTCACGATTGTCGTACTGCTCTCATCCACCACTAATCACTGCATCGACGACTGAGCTTCACGTGAGATGATACCGACCTGATCCGAGGCCATCACTCACCTCTTTACTCTCTCCCTCTCTCCTCTTCACCCTCCCCAACCCACACCCACCATGTCCTTCGACCCAGTCTTGCCCCCGTTCAACGCGAGCGATCCGGGCGCAACGTTCTTCAACTCGTCATGCCTGGATTTCCTGCTTATCGAGCTCGTGCCCATGGCGTACCGGGTAACCAACGAGCTCGAGGCCGGCGCACAAGCACGGTCGCTGGCTGTGGCGGCAGCAGAGGCAGGGCTCGAGGGCGCACAGACGGACGGCGCGGGCGCAGCACAAGGAGGACCGACAGCACCAGGGAGCACGCCAGACAAGGCGGCAGTAGCGGGCAGCACAGCCGGGACGGGGGCGGGAGCGAGCACAGGGGCGAGCACGGCAGGGGCTGGCGGGAAACGACTACTGGACGAGGACGAGGAGAGGGACGCCGTGTTCTTCCGCCTGGAAATGCTCGGCTACCGCGTCGGCCAGGGCCTCGTCGAGCGCTTCTCCCGCGAGCGGCCACGTTTCCACGACACGCTGGACGTGATTAAGTTTTTGTGCAAGGACCTGTGGACCCTCGTCTTCCGCAAACAGGTCGACAATCTTAAGACGAATCATAGGGTAGGCGTCCTTCCCCCATAAACCATCTACCTGCTACGCATGCTGACAGACAGGGCGTCTATGTGTTGACAGACAACTCGTTCCGGCCGTTCCAGCGGATGAGCACCGAGGCCGGCGGCCAGGCCGTCGTGCGAGCGCAGCCAGTAAGTTCCTTCTCTCCCTTCATTCTGATAACGTCACCGCTAACCTCTAGTTCCTCTGGTTCCCGTGCGGAATCGTGCGCGGCGCGCTGGCGGCGCTGGGCATCACGGCGACAGTACAGGCCGAGAGCAATGAGCTTCCAGGCGCCATCTTCCAGATCAAGACGGTGCCGGCCAAAGCATAGGCCCAGTCCCGACCGTGTGTAAAATGGCCCGTAGGGCTAGCCAGTTTGAAGATCTGAAGAGCATGGACACGTTCATATATATCCACATATTTATTTTCATGCCTTGGAGAGGTTCTCATGTTTGTCATCCAAGCGTCTTTATTTTGTACTATTAATGACACCAACTGCCAGCATTCCGGTTTTTAGATGATAAAAAGGGATATGTTTTTTTGTTGTTTTTACTTGGCTCGCCGGTATGTTATGAGATTCTTTGATGCTGTAAACTTGTTCGTTATGGACTTCACTCTGCATTGGCGGAGTATCCTATTCCAGTCTGAGATACTCCGTAGGTATTACGTACTGTTAAAGAAGCCGATCCTAAAAGGCAGTAGGATCGTGCGGCCCAGGGCCTTATATTTGTCACGGTTTTATTTACTGTAGTATCGTGATTTTTTTTCTTTCTTTCATTTGCATTTGTTGCATTTGTCAAACGCCGTATGGATGCCAGTATTGGTGGCTCTTTATTATCCTCTGCTTTGCCGTCCTATTTGGTACAGAGTAAGTCCGTGTTTTGTTGGGATGGGGTTAGGCCAGAAGAGGGGCGGCGAGCCTTTCCCTTTCCTTCCGGACGCGGAGCGGGCGGGGATGGCGCATCGTTTGTTCTTCAAGGACTTTTGCACTCCAAGACGCAGCCACACGAGTCAGGACTTGGGAGTCAGGCTGTCAAAAAGTCAAAGGGCAAAAGGTGGGATACAATAGCTCCGTTGTGGGGATGGACTTTTCATGGAGAGACCGGACTTATTTCGTACTCAGGATGAGCTTTCCAGGACTTGTCAGGTTGGCATTATCAAATTTATCAAGCAGGGCTGCAGGGGCCAGGCCAACCATGTCGCCGTTCCTCCGGCTTCCGGATGACCCAAAAGAAGCAAACAGGGAGAAATAAAAAAGGACGATGGAAGGTTAAGGAAGGCTTCAGGAAATAAAGAAGCAGGCCGGACAATGAGGGGAAACTGACGGGTTTTATTATCCCTGTCAGGCTTTGGAGTAACAAAGACCTGGGCAGCTATAATTTTATATGAAATGGCCATGAAAAATTCACTCAAAATGAGAGCTCAAAGTGAGCCCAAGCTGTGTGTGTCTTGAACAGAAGATCAATGATGAAGTAAATCGGATATAATTCAAAGTGAATAGCAGACTGAACACTCGGTGAATCATTGTCTGATTGTCCGTAAAAACAATGATGTCCGATGTCCTCTGGAGCTCTCAGTCGAACCATTGAGGTAGAGTTGAGGATTGGTGGGAACTGCCCCAGTACTGTGGGAAGTTCTAAATTCCCCTCCCCCGAGAACAGCTTTCCTGACAGCCATAGCTGATCGTGGGATGGTGGAAGAGCCCCTCAAAAATGGCGCCGTCTTATTTTTTGCTCTATCGGAGCCCCTCTTTCGCGAATAAGTCGTCAGCCGCTTTCCCCAACCGGACAACAAAAAAGGACAGGAAAAGAACGCAAAATTTGGTAGGAAATGAGAAAAAATTGTGAGAGATTGTGACTGAAAGAAAATGCTATTTAAAAGACAAGAAATATGCAAAAGTCTAAATACGAAAAGCAACAACAGTGTGTCATCGGACGCGCTCCGATGCCATGTATCGCGCCAAAATGAAGCGGTCTTGCAAACTCGACGGGTCCCGCCAAAACGCAAAAAAAATAATTAAACAAAACGAGAACAAAAAAGGATAAAAGAAAAGAGCAAGGGCCAAGGGGAAAAGGGAAAGGCCGATCTGGACTTGGGCTCCATGCATGGCATGGCAGTGGTGGAATGGTAGTTGGAGCAAGGACCCAGCCCAACGCGGCTCCCGAAACCGACATCATTCTCTCTTGTCGTCTTCCATTGCCCCTCCTTTTTGGACCCCTCCGGGATCCGCTGCGGCTTCTGTGCTTCCAATCCAACCACAGAACATGCAGAGAAAGAGAAACATGGAAAGCAAAGTTGAGTAGACAAACAGGAGAATACAAAGCCAAAACTTGACCTTGCATCGCCCGCTCCACTTTCCCTCTTCCTTTCTTTCTCTTTTTTGAGCTTTTCCATTACCCCAGGTTCCCACCACAAAATGGAAAACTGGACTGAATGCTTTGCCCAGCTCTCCAAACTTTCGCTGCGGTTGTTGCTGGCCCGCAGCAAAAGTTGCAGGGACTGACCAACAGCAAAAAAAGGTGTGCGGGCGGCCCTCCATCTTCCGCTCCGCCCACCTTTCCTGTCTCTCCTCCATTGTCGATTCAGTTGTCATATCTCGTAAGATACTCCGGTACCTTCTTTCCCTCATTCCCTGACACCCCCGTCTCGCTCCCTTCATCCCTCTTCGCCCGCCTCCCCCCTCGTCTCGTTAGCTCTCAAAGCTCTCTAGCTTCTCCACTCCCTTCTTTTCTTGTCATCCTGACCCTCCAGTTTTTTGGGGTCCGTTGACGTTCTGCCTGGTCTCGTGCATCTCGAAAATGCGCAAGCCCCGTTGTTTTTCCTCCTCTCGTGTTTCTGGGTATTGGACTCGTTCGTTGTTTCTTTCGCGCCATTCCCCCCCTCCAATTTTGCGCTCTTTTCCTCTCTTGGCTCTCACACCATTTCATTCGTTTCTTTTTTCTGTTGCTCCTATCCGCCGGATCTGCTTCTCCATTTTTCTGTCTTATTTTTGAGCTTTCTTTTTGTATGTAGTTGTATGTGTTTCTAGTACAGGTTCGTTTCGTAGTCGTAGTCGTAGTCGTACACGCCGGTTTCGTTTATAGTGCATCTGTTGATTCTCATGGTGGGGGGTCCCACCACGCCTCCTGCAGAGCACACGGCAGGGGTAATAATAGGTTGGGATGGGAAAGGATGGAGATGGGGTCGTGGCGTCGCCTTTCGTTCGTCGATATGCGGGATGCACACAGGGCCAAGGTGTGGTAGTATCCATAGGTACCTCGTTGGTGCACATCGTAGGCAGGCAGGATAGGTCGGGATGTCGTTGTTCGTGGCTCTTCTGCTCTTCTTTTTTGGTCTGATACACACAGACAGAAGCGGTTCACCTACAACCTAGACAGTTCCAAAAAGGGAAAGAAAAGAAAATCAGATCAGCAAAGCTTGGCCTTTTATCTGGGTCTTGGTCTTGTTTGCACGAAGATTGTGATTCGTGTTTTTGCTCTCGCTATATGTTTTGGGTCTATTGGTCCAAAGCGCAGAAATGAAAAAGCAGCCGTTTGTTCCCTTAAGGGTTTCGAAAGCAAAAGCAAAATGGTCATGCAGAGCCTTTCTATTCCCTCCTTTTTTGTTGTTTTTTCGGTCTTACGTCGGAAAGAATGTGCAACTCCTTCCGTGCGTTGTGATCAACCTGCTGTTGGTGCCTCAATAGTCCGGACTCAGTTGTGTTGCACTAGACTACACAACGTTGAGGTGACAAACACTGGTGGCGCCAAAGGGGGCTGTTGTGCTTTGGGATATTTTTTTGGTGTATTGTGCAAAAACAAGAAAAGGCAAAGGGAGTCACTAGTTAAGTGGGATGGGGGAGCAATCACTTTTGTGCGGGAGGCTTGTTGGCGAAGACAACGCCCTTCTGGATGTTGTCCTGCAGGCCAGTGATGGCCTTCTCCAGGAGCTTCTTCTCCTGCTCGGTGATGTCGCCGAGGACATCGACGGCCTTCTCGGCACCGTTAGGCTGTAACACAGAGTCAGCACAAAATGGTTACACGGCAAGAGGGGGGGGGGGGGGGGGGGGGGGAAAGACAGAGGGGTAGGGGGGGGAACATACGCCAAGCTCGATGGGAACGGAGAAGAAGTCGACGCCGGTCTTCTTGGCGATCTCAGCACCGCCGGGGACACCGGGCAGGTAGACGTAGCTGGGCTCGACAAGGCCCTTGGCGCCCTTGACGGCCTTCAGGAGCTTCTCAGCGAAGCTGGAAATTTTTGTTAGCTTTCCGTCACACGAGCTGATCAACTTCAAAAAACCGGACCATGAACATACCGGTAGCCAGCGTAGGCCATGGAGAGGGTGGCAGAGCCAGCACCGTCCTTGGCCTTGACGACCTCATCACCACCGAACTGGACGCGGTTGACGAGAGCATCGTACTTGTCGGCGGGGATGTTGACGGAGGGCTTGACCTGGCTGAAGAGGGGGACGATGGTCTCGCCGGAGTGGCCACCGATGACGGGGACGGCCAGCTCCTGGGGGTTAGCCTTGCCGACGATCTCGGCAACGAAGGTCTCGGCGCGGACAATGTCGAGGGTGGTGACACCGAACAGGCGCTGGGCGTTGAAGACACCGGCGGCCTTGAGGACCTCGGCGGAGATGGGGACCGTGGAGTTGACGGGGTTGGAGATGACCAGGATGAAGGCCTTGGGGGCGACCTCGGCAGCGACCTCGATGAGGCCCTTGACGATGCCGGCGTTGATGTTGAACAGGTCGTCACGGGTCATGCCGGGCTTGCGGGGAATACCAGCGGGGATGACAATGATGTCGGCATCCTTGAAGGCGGCCTTGGCGCCGTCGTTGGCGGGTAGGAAGCCAGCAATCTTCTGCATGGATTGTTAGGGGGGCATTCCAGATAGAATTTCACCGCCAGAATTTGTAACTTACGGCGTTGGAAGAGATGTGAGAAAGGTCAGCGGCGACGCCGGGGGTGTTGACGACATCGTACAGGGCGAGCTCGTCGACAAGAGGGCACAACTTCAGGAGCAGCGACAGGGGCTATAGGACGTATTGTTAGAGCTTGCTGCTTGACAAGAAAGCACAGAAATTTCTCAAAAAAGGCGCATCACGAACCTGTCCGATACCGCCAGAGGCGCCAGCAACAACTATCAAAAAAGAGTCAGTCTCGGGCTCTCCAAGCTTGCCGCGCATTCAGCATTGAGCTCTGGCAGTCGCTTCGCCAATTCTCATGACTCTGCAAACCGCCAGAATGATCTATGAGGACCGAAACATACCGGCCTTGACCATGATGGGCAAATGTGTGATTTGAAGGTAAAAAAAAGGAGTATGAACGTTTGCGATGTGGTTGTTGCTCTGATGAGAAAAACTGCGGGGTATTGGGAGCTGGAAAGCTTTTTAGAGGAAGCGCGTGTTAGCGAATGCAAAGCTTGTTGTATGTAAAATCTGGCGCGATGATGCACAAAGAGTCGAAAAGCAGGACAATGTTTACCTTGAAGATGTGCGGGTTATTCGGAAATTCGGAGAATGTCTAGGAAGAAGAAAAGAAGAAAGAAACGAGAAAAGAGAAGAGAGGAAAGAAAGAAGGAGAGAAGGGGAATGGAGGTGGAATGGGGAATGGAGAAAGAAGGCCGAGGCGATCAGAAATAGAGCAGGAGAGGCCGAGGCGGGGGGACTAGCAACAGTGGCAAGGAAAGCACCAAAAAGGGTAGCAGCGTGTTAGACAGAAAACTATGGAGCACCGTTGAGCTTCTGTGTTGGAATAATTCCCCGTACTTTACAGCGTTGTTGAGGTACGTGAAAGGGGAAGTGCAAGGGGAAAACACCTCGAAATAATAGCGGGGTCCTTATTCGCTCTATGACTTCTGGCTCTTTTTTTTCCGTGACGCCAACGCCGCGCCGGCCGAGCCAAAATGTCTCTCCCTCGCAAGTTCCTGGCTTGGAGCGACTTTGCATGTGCCTGTGCCTGTAGGTGACTGGTCGCTCTTTCTCCCTGATGGGGCCGCACACCTGACAGGCAAGAGCAACCTGCCTTTTGCTCACACACACGACTAATACAGCTCCTTCCTTGTCTCCATGGTTGCCCTCCATTCCGCCTTCCCTTCATCCCGCACTACATACCACACATATCCCACGTCCGCATTCACCGTTTTGTATTTCTCTTGCCTAACCAGCCGCTCCTGCATTTAGTCGAGCTTCTGGTGTCGCTCGCACCTTCCACCTGCCGCTCTAGGCCGCTTCGCGAGCGACCATCGCGCTTGCCAAACTCATCCCGCCGTTCCGTGACTCAAAATCAACAACGGCATATGGCAAGGGCAGACGTAGCGGCAGGTACGTAGAGATGTGTCAGTAAACGGCATTCCGATTTTGACAGGCCACATGTAGTAAGCGGGACTGTGGGCTTGTCCGACACAGCTGAGCAACTTCACACCTTTAGCCTACAAAATGGTAATCATCTAGCAAAATGGTGCTTTCGTCATCGTCAAGCACCATTCAAAACGACACCAAAATGTCTCACCTGGCCCCTTGAATAAATGATAACCCGATTTTTCCACCCAAGTAAAGCATGTCATTCGACTACAACACACCTGCCCGTATGCGTATGCGCCCGAATGCGCATCATTGTCACTCCGCCCGATCTCTCCCGTCGATGTTGTCGATATAGCGAGTGGACCAACATGTAGAGCTTCTTACCCCAACCAACGGCACTTTCTAGATGTCTCAACGGCTGCTCGCATCGGGATGTTTCCCCCAAAACATCATCCCTATCCGAGCTTCCAATGGCATGTCTTTGTCGCGACCGGCGAGGCTCCGTGGAACGGCTTTTCCCGAGTGTCCTTTGCCGAAATATACGCCGCCCCGAGAGGTATCGCGAAAGCAAGGCTCGGGAGTTGCCATCGGATAGGTGCAGCCTATTGCCGCCTCTATTTTCTAGATCGTAATTGGTCTACAGGCCCTATTGAGCCTCACCTCGCGAGCTCGCGCCTAGCTTCCCTTTTGGCTCCAGCGGGCTGGCTCTCCCCGGGAACCTTGTTCAAGGTGTAAGTTGTGTAAGATACATGTAAGGTGGGTGCACTTTCTTGAATGTCGTTGGATCCATTGGCTGTGGCGCAACGCGAATCGCGAATCTGGCCGGCCCTTTGGTCTACGAAAAAGGGCATCCTCGGCTGGATCGGGACCTGTCGGAAGCCGGTCCGACCTGTACGGAATCGATTGCAAGAAGCAAGCTCATTCCATGAACAGAAACAAGGCTGACGTACTGTAATAAATTATGGAATTATTTGGCTAAGTTCCAAGTTTATTTCAATGCCTTTTCTCTCAAGTCAGAATCATGCTGTGTAGTCGCTGACGTCTGATATTCACGTGCAAATCCGGCGCATGTGAATTGCTGGACAATTGGCCACCCCCGGGAAGCGTCTCCATAATAATACCGTTTGGGTTCCTGGCTCGCCGAGTGCGAGTGCACGGTCACTGACAAGGGGTTTCTTTGTCAAAAAAGTTGGAGTGTGTGTTGGAGAAAGGAGGAAAGATGAGCAGACTATTTGGCACCTGATCGAGTCTTCCATCTTGCAATCCCATGTCAAATCGTTCATGTCAACATCACAAGCCAGATTGCTGACACCGAGTCGGACGCCCTTGATGACACCACAAACTGCAACAACCAACTGTCATTACAGTAAGTCAACCTTCACTCGACCAGCCTCACTTACTCGGGTACATCATCTTCTGGTGTCTTAATTTTTGTGAAGATTTCAATTTTTTTAGTCCAGTTTGCTATTTGATTTTCATGAAAACGATCCGGCTCTCATCCCAGGGGCCCTTCCTGAAATTGGATATTTCTTTCTGCTTCAGTCTCAACAATCTGCCTCTTCGCGAAGAGATTGCTGTATGACGAGCAGGTTCCTCTCCGTCTAGGAGAAGAAGGGGAAGAGGTAAACAAAAAAAATACTCTCCCCCTATGCCAAAGCTTGTGAGAGAACCGTGGTTTTCCCCAATTTTTCCTCATTTTTTGATTTGCTTGCCAGCCCGGAAACCGTACACCGCCATCAAAGACATACAAACATATGTATAAATATATGCAGCAACAACAGCACAACAGAACATCGTCACCCCCGCGCTACGTCATCACCTTAAATTTTTCGTCAAAAAAATTAAGAGGACTCAGCAGCCTTCTGGGCAGCCTTGCCGCGGAGCTTGGGCTCGGGGTCGGCCTTGACGGGGCGCTGCGAGCGGCGGATGGCAGAGGCACGGGAGACAGCGGCGGCGCGCAGGTCAGCGCGGTAGCCGGACTTGGCGACCTGGTTGGCGATCGAGCGGTAGGTCCTGAAAGGTAGGAGGTTAATACATGCGAACAATGCGATCGGTCTATCGCCTGATGAAGAAACGTTTTCTCAACTCACTTTCTTGCGGACTTGTTGCCGCCCTGGGTAGCGGTGACACGCTTGCCAGTCTTGGTCTTGGAGATGACCTGGACACCACCCTCGCTGTTGGCAACAACGCCGAGAGCCTTGACAGAATGTTAGTCTTCATGTTCGTCTCTCATATAGACTCCCTGGTCCAGGCACAATGACGACACTCGTTTCCTCGCTAATTCTTCCCCGCGGTCGATCCCACAGACGCATCGGCTCCGATAATCGTTTGATTTGGTGGTCGCAAGAGTCATAAAGCTGGACAATGGCCTGGAGGGGGTCGTGGAGAGGACTGATAAGGAAGAGTGTAGTCATGTTGTGCCTGGTCGCTTCGTGATGTTCGTTCTTTCGCATCTCGAGATCCTTCGTATATCAAATTCGTACCTTGTCGTTGACGAAACCAGCGTACTGTAAAATCAAAGTTAGTTTCTGCTTCCGGTTGACACAAAAAGAGATCCTCCACCATCATAAATCTTGCGATTCTCTTCAGATTGAGGGTTGTTTCGATATAACGTACCTTGCGGCTGTGGACGTTCGTCAGGTTAAGGGGGTCGCGCGAGAACTGGACCTTGGCGTTCTTGGTGCGCTTGACCAGGAACGAGTTCTGGGAGCCTGTATTCCATAGAGTCAGATCGTGTTCGTCGTTGTGATATCGTGGCCTTTGTTTCCATCATATCGTCGATGTTTCCCTCCATCTTCAAACTTCAAACTCGCTCGGTTCGGGGTACGGTGTTGACATACGGACAATCTCCCAGACAAGGTCGGCGGAAACGTTGGGGGTAGACATTTTGAATGTTGTGGGGGTGTTTTTGTTGATTTTCGAGAAAATTGAACAAATGCAAATGTCGTGATGCTGTCGTGAACTGTCAAGAGTAGGAGCTTTTCGTCGGCCACCCTCGAAATTTCGCTATTCGCTAGTAATTTTTTTCCCTCCTTCGATTTTCGGCCTACACTTGGCGGCCAATGGGCCCCTCTCTCCTGCAAAACCACCACCAGTCCTACCAATCCTGGGTGCTGGAGCGCTACCGGGGCAGGCCAATTTTTCACCATCCATTCAAGTTTGTGGGTTCATCAGTTACCCACTTCAGGGCTGTATTTTCTTTCATCCGGCCATGCAGCAGTAAATCTCGTATCCTCCTAGATGCATAAGTTAGTCATCATGCATATACAGAGTCTGACATAATCTTCAACGCGAGGCTGAATTAACGCGCCAAGGCGATGCGCGTAAGAGAGGGGCTTACAAAGTCTGCAAACCTGAGGCACCCCTGCTTCAGAACCTTTATGCGGCGCAACACGACTCCTTTCTGTGGAAATGGCCTGTAGTAAGACGGGCCTGCGTCACCCCATCTAACACTGCCTCTCCTTCCTTTGTCTTGCTGGCAAAGCCCAAAGCAAATAATACAACACACCCATCTCGCCCTCCCGTTTTCTCTCTCTATTCGAGGAAGATATCGAGAGTTTTCGACCTTTCACTTCTATCTCTTTGCGGAGTCTCTCATGGCCTAAGAAACGTTCTGTCCCTCGGGGTCACAGGCGACGCTCTCCCCACGCATTTTTACTGCCGGTTTCAGCTCTCGCCCTCCGAGACATCCGACTTTGGCGACCACCACTTTCGCCCAAGCCATACGAATTTCTGCGAAAAGAAGAAAAGCTTCGGCTTTCGAGATACTTTTCTACGCCCTCCGACCACATCTAGCCATCCCCTCCACCTCCCCTCGCCATGGCTCTCTTCCTCTACGGCCTCGCGCTGCTCGTGATCGTCGCGGGCTCCCTCCTTTACTGGACCCGCTCGCGTTGGCTCCCGTCACTCGTCGCAACCGTTCAGTCGGCCACCGACAACATTTCCGACCGCCTCTCCTCGATCCGGTCGCCCTTTTCCTATACCCGTCTGCCCTCCACATTTGCGGGCGACGCCGAGGCTGGTCTGTCCAGCAGCACCTTTGACCTGGCCGGCAATATTGAGGGCAGCGACGGCCGCGCAGGCCTCGACGATGCGAGCAAGGCTGCGATCCTCAAGATTATGAAGAAGCGCCGGCTGCCCTTTGACGAGGCGCGGCGTGTGTACATGGAGCAGCGGTTCAAGGACAATGGCATTGGCGCCGACGGCCGGCCGCGGGACCCCAAGTTCGTCAGCTTCTCGTAAAGAAAGAGGCGCGACAATAAGGGTATACCGGCAGATGTTAGACAGACCTACCGAACCCATCGACTAGAACATATACCCAACCGTGCGGGATAACCGAATGCACGGCGAAACCAAGCAGCATCCGACATTACGGAGCTGCACCCTACTCATCATCAACAACCAACATTCATCTATATTTCCTTATTCGTCATTTTTTGTTAAAGACTTTTAACTCATTTCCTTGCGTTTCTTCTTTCCTGCCTTTCTTTTTTTTTTCACTGGCGAGTTGGTCTTTTCATTTCCTTTTTTTCATATGTCATCTGCGGGCGTTTCATGGAGATATCTTAATCATGGGTTTTGCCGTTGGGGGCAAGTGTACACTTTTTTATTATTTGGCTACCGTGCCGCTTTCTGAAGAAAAGCGCGGTGCGGCCATGTTGTTGGAAGACGGCGGCCATTGAGGAGGGTGATTGAGATTCTCTTTCACCTAATATCATATCCCAGGCCAACAAAGCCGAGAGGCTCAAAGGAGCAGTACCTATTGATTAAGTAGCGTCTTGTTCGTTTCTTTAATTGTTTGAATTCAAATCTTTGAGCGCCTAAACAAGCTTTGTTTATTCAATTATGTGACTATGTGACACATGAACAGAGTGGCTGTGACAACATGTATTGATCATATCCAGCTTCATCATATCCAACTTCACCAGCCATCCATCGGGTGCGTGTATCTGGAGTCACGTTAGGTAGGACAATGCCCATGGAGGTCTCCCAACTAACAGTCTATTCAACATGTAATCTCCCCCTTCTCATTTCAATGGGTGAACCTTCTAGCACTCATAGCATATCGCATCAAGCAAAGGCATCATAAAATGAACAATGTTTTCTCGTAATATGTATTTCATTTCTTATTATTTTCAGTGACAACTGCCAACAGCCCGAACGTCCATATAAAAAACGCCAACTTCCAATGACGGGTACAAAAATGTGAGTAAAAAAGGGAATATTAAAAGTGATAGATGGCCAACTACTATGGCCAGTGTGTGTCAACAATGAGGAGTAAAAAGGAAAATGTGGGAAAAGACGAAGTAAGCAAAAAATGATAAATATGTACAGGACATTCTTTGGGAGGCAATGAACACTTGATAAAAACATGGGGCTTTTCTGTCATAAAACTCTTGTGAAAAGAGAGAGCACATTGTGCTCCGATGCACTTTTTGAAATCAAAAAGAGGGGGAGATGGCGGTTGCCTTTGGTTAGACCAAATGGCAAGCCGCGAGATGCGAGGGTGTGTGTGATATTAATGGGAGGAAATCAAGGAATCAGGCCTGGTAGCCAAATGCCAGAGTGCAAGAGACACGAGTCGTGTCCAAACCATATCTGACAACACATTTTGCCTTGGGGATCATATATGGGTTTATTTGGTCTTCTTGGACTCGACGGAGTCGACCGGGTCGTAGACACGTTCGTCCTTGCCCTCGACGTCCTTGACAATGACCTCCATCTCCTTGATCTGCTTCTTCCAGGTCTCCTTGGACATCTTGGTCTTCTTGTCGAAGAGCTCCTGCTCGGGCTCGCGGTAGCTGCCGCCCAGGCGGTCCCAGAGGGTAAAGTACTGGCCGTAGTTGTAGTTGAAGGCCAGGTGGTGGATGCTGTGGCAGGCGGCGCCGTTGATGACCGGGTTGTTGGAGACGTACTCGCCGTCGTGGATCATGATCGTCCAGAAGTTGATGAAGACGAAGAGGAACAGATAGGCCCACTTCTGCAGGGGGAAGAACATCGGGAAGAAGTGGTACGGCAGGCTCTGCATCCAGCCGTCGACGGGGTGGAAGGCGTACGAGGCGTAGGGGGTGGGCATGATCCACTTGTGGTGCGGCTTGTGCAGGTGCTTGTAGATGCGCGGGTGGTGCAGGCCGCGGTGGATGAAGTAGACGAACATGTCGGTGAAGAAGAGGAAGAAGGGGATCTGCGCAATGTCGTACCAGCGGCCAGGGCCGTCATCGGTGTGCTCGTACATCTTGCAGTAGTCCCGCACCTCGGCGAGGAAGAAGGGCGCCGTCAGGAGGGCCATGACGGGCATGGCGGTGTTGGCCTGCTTGATCTCCAGCCAGACCTGGTTCTTGAGGTATTTGGGGTGCTCCATTGTCTTCTTGTCGAAGATGAAGAAGTAGGACATGCTTGAGAACATGAAGTAGGTCAACAAACCAAAGAACCTGAGGGAGAACGTGTCAATAAGCTCGTCTATACCAAGAGAGAACCCGAACGGAGCCGGCGCGCGGCAAACTCACCATGTGATCAAGAAGAGGGAGAAGTATTGGCGGAACACATTGTCGCGCGGCACTGATGTGAGGTATGCATATTTCGTCGGCTCCAGAGTGAAGAGGAAACTGGACGGCTTGTACGACCACGTCGAGAGGGCTTGCGCCGTGGCATTGGAAGCAAAGCCGGCAGCGTCGACCTTGTACGCGGCGGCGTGCGGCGGGAATATGGCCGAGTATGCGTAGTCGAACACAAACTGGTCCATCAGCTCGAGTGCGATATCCATGGCGGCTGAAAGGGGCGCTGGTGCGCGCGACGGAAGGATTTGGAGGTTATTGGCTGTGTCGAACACACAAATGTAAGCCCAATCGGAGTCTGGGTCGCAGGCCAAGAAGGAGGGGAGTCAATTGGGAGGGCGCGATTCAGGAACGCGAATAGGAGGTCGGCCGTGGGAGGCACGGAAAAAACGAGGGTGTCGATTCGATATCAGGAGACAAAAGACGCGCTCCAAAACGAAAGAAGATGTCGAGACGATGTTGGCGGAAGAAAAGAGAGGACGAAAGAGGAGAAACAAAGAAGAAAAGGAGAGAGAATCGACGCCGAAAGGCGGAGAAGAGGGAAGGGGAAAGGGAGTGGTGTGGTGGTGCGACGATTTGCTATTATATGATGCTGAAAACACCGTATTGGGGTGGTGCGGACTGTTGAAATCTCCGCCCGCTCCAGCAAAAAAGCAGACTGCAAAAAAAGTTTCTGGGTGGGCTCGCCTGTTCGTACTCGTAATTTTGAGGACCCTCTTTTCCCCTTGCTCCCTTCCTCTTTGGGTTATCAGATCTGAATGACAGCCAAACGGCCCTGTTTCCCCTGGACGGATGCGCCGCGCACTGTGCTCGCTCGACGTCGGAGGAGCGAATTGGTCGGAGTTAACCAGCGTAGAAAAGACCTTGGACAGTGCAATAATCCGCGGCAAAATGTATGCCAGACTACCAGTGCCTAGTCTTGGTGTCTGCGCGCCTCCGCAATGACACTCACCGCCCGTGAATTTCTTGGATACTGGGTGGCAGGGTCTGTTCACACTGCACACGGGCACACAGAAGAGCCAATTGACAGTGGACGCGACGGCAGGTGCAGTGATGCGGTTCAGCTATGCGGCCGCCGGAAATGCGATTTTTGTTGTCAACACACCGTGGCGCAGATCGGTTTGCACTGTGCACCTTTGTTTTGTCCAACTCGTGGAAAGAGCAAACGGCACAGAAACAAAGTCGAGATAGCGATAGCGAGCGAGGGGAAAACGTGTCGTGCCGTGGCCTGTCGTGGCAGGAGCAGATCTCTCTTTCCCAAAATGGAAGCAGCGAAGGCAAAAGACGAACAGAGAGTGTGTGAGGCGGTACAAACCCCGAGAGGGAAACAAGATGTGCTTTGTGATTAGGAAAGCCCTCGCAGGAGACGAATAAGCGTAAACAACACAGACTGCCCACGCAAGAACGGATGCACCGGGCTCTTATATCAAGCACGTAAGCCAATGGACGCACTGTCTCGCACTTCGGTGTTCGACGGTTTGAAGTTCTCCATCGCGATCACAGGCCAGCTCTTTCCCAGCTCCAGTAAAATCAGATCACCAGTCGCTCTTTCCCTCCTGTTCCCCCCTGTTTTCTCGGCTGTTTTCCTTGTAAATGGGACGGGTTCCAGGGCGTGCCTTCCGCAAAGTAAGTTCGGCCTTCTGCGGCGTAATCAAATGCAGAAGCAAGTGGCCGGCCTTGGAATGAGAATAAAGAATGGGTATTGCCATATTGCCAGCTGTGAAAGCTGTGATGCGCCCGCGCGTTGCTCGTACTCGGGGTTGGTTTGTCCCAACGGGCAGCGCTAATTCGCTGCACCACCGGACGGAAAGGCCAGCAGCCGGTACACCAAAAGCACAGTTTCTCGCAGACAAAATGGCGTGGTTCTCCAAATGGCATGCACAAAAAAAAGCGTTGGGGTGGGGCCGCCCCTTTAAGATTTATGGGGCTGTTTTTGTGGAGTTGCTGGAAATTGGGAACATGAAAGGCGATTCTGGAAGGGCATATTGGAAGGTACACAGTGACCTTGGCAGACAAGTCATATCCAGTCACATCGCGTTAGGGAGGAACGAACCACGGCAGACGCCGAGTCATGGAAAGAACGGTGAGCTGAGCTGTCGACAAAATGTTTGTGTCTAATAAAAACAAATATGAACATGAAATAAGTAAGATGACAAGGAACCTGTAACAGATACAGATCCAAGAGCATTGAGAACGAAAAGAAAAGTTGTTTTTGTCGAATAGAAACGCCCAATACGATGCCACAAATATACGAAACATCTTTCAAACCACTGTTTGCTGCACAAATTTCGAAATCGATATGTACATTCGCAGCAAACAGCCTCAACACAAACAGTGCTTGAAAACCAAACACACAGCCTATACGTTGTGATCCCAGGCAACCGTGTGCTCGACGGCCCACGCCCGGACTGCCTCGAAATTGCGGCAGGTGTGCAGCGTGTTGAAGTCCGGCCAGTAGTCGTCGTCGGCAAACCCATATTCCGGGAACAGCTTGAACGTGAAGATGCCAATGTCGCTCTGGCACATCAGGTTGGTCCGCAGGGTCTCGATGCAGTGGTCTGTTTTTGTTAGCTTCGGAGACAAACATGCCGGGTGCTTATCCTTGCAGAGTGGAAACTTGGCGGCTTGGGCTGCTTCTTCTGGAACTTACCGACGTGACCCATCAGGTCCTCCTTGCTTTCGGCCCCGCCCACGTCGCCGCCGTGCTGCTTGTAGTAGTCCTTGTACACTGCCTGCCGAACCAGGTTGAGGCAGTGCAGCTGATGGAAGACCTCGAGAGCGGCACGGTAGCCGACTTCGCCGGTGCGAGGGTGAGTGATCTTGAGCGAGTTCCGTGGCAGGCCGAGCTTGTCAAGCTCCTCTTCTGAGATCATCGTATCTCCGACTGTTTTTATGTCAGCAAGGTCACGTTCTTCCTTCTTCATTTCATTTGCTTGTCTCCTCTCTTTCTTCTTTATTCCTTCTTTCTTTTCCCAAACCGTTGTCGTCTCCTTTCCATGACTACCATCCCTCGCCATCCTTCAACTTACTGTCGTTTGCAATGTAGTCCCAGGCCAGGTCAACCTCCGGACCAAAGCCCACAAAGGGGCCCTCGACAACGGGTGTCAGATTCGAGAACCGTGTCGTCTCATAACGGACCGCAACAGCAGCGGGAGCTATCATGTTAGCATTGCCTTCATCCTACCAAGCCATCACATCGTTCTTTTCCTTCGTATCTGGGGGTGCCTACAATATGAAGAGTATGCACTGGTGTATGTGGCATCGTTGGGCTTCGCGTTCCGCGCGCAGAATGACAGCGTGAACAGTGTGACCGATGTCGTCAACAGTATGGCATGACCAAGCCACACCCAGTGCTGGGCCAGTCGCCGGCGCACTTTCGGCACAAAGCCAGCACGCTCTGAGTCCGAGTCGATGCTTAGTGTGCGGGTCGTGGAGGTAAAGGTGGCCGAGTCATCGTCGAGCTTCTCCTCGTCGAGAGGGAGGGAGTGGTAGACCTTTGACATGATGGATGTTGTGTTGAGGAGTCGAGGGATGGAGAGGATGTCGAGGGGATCGTGATGGATGTCGTCGACAGAAAGGAAACAGTTGGCACAGCCAAGGACAGGACAAGAAAAGAGGCAATTAAAGAGTGTCGGTCGTGCACAGCACTGTTGATGGGAAAAGAAGAAAAAGAAGGCGAAGGAAGGGTCGCAGCGAACAAGTCTAGATCGACAAGACTGGCTCACAGAACGCTTGACTTGGACAGAAAAAGAACAAACAAAATAAAAAGCAGAGGCAAGTCCAGATTAAAACAAAGATAGAGAAAGGGCCAAAAGGGACAAGATTGTGTGTGGGAAAGGGCAACGCGCAGAGTGCACGGACGGGGCAAGAGATAGGAAAAGAGATAGTTCGATAGGTGACAGGAGAACAGGCCACAAAAGGAGAATGAGAAGGAGAAGTGGTAAGGTTCAAGACCAAGGCGAGACAAGAATAACCAGAGTGGAAGGGAAGAGAGTCGCACGCAGCGAGGCCAGGGAAGCAAGGAATGGGTCAAGTCCAAAAGAGCATAAAGAGAGAGGGAACACCCAAGCGAAAAGGCAAAGAAAGACGAGGGCAGAAAAAACGTGGGCCAAGAAAGAGCGACAGAGGATGGTCAGGTTCGCGCAGATGGCTCGACAAGATGAGAGAAGATCACGAGCAGTAGGCACGTCTTGGAAGATGCGATTGGGGAAAGATGACGCGAAAACAATGAGAAATGAGAGAAAAGATAGAGAGAGGCGGGGGAAAGACACGGCAGATGCTCGATCAACAAGCAGCAGAACCAAAGGAAAGCAAAAAATGACCGACGATGCTGAAAATAGTGGAAAGGGCAAAGAAAGAAAACTCACATGGCCGTTTTTTCTCTGAGGAAAGGTGAAGCGATGTTGAAACGTTTGATGTCTGTGATCTGGAACGGGTATCGAGGGTAAATACGACCTTATTGGCTGGCGACTAACACAAAAACTGGGTCCGGCCATTCTCAGGGGCCAATCCAACCTGGGACCCAAAGCGGCACAGGCTCCATGCGTCCTAGGACTCGATGAAGCACGAAGCTGCTGGAGAATGGTTGATGACTGTAATAAAGCTGAAAGATCATCAGGAACGCAGGAAAAATTCATGTCTATCAGATTTGCCTTGGCCCGCGTATCCCGTGTCCGTCAGAAGCTTCGCTTTCTCTCAAGCCTCAGTGCTTGCATCTCCAATGCCGATTTTGCCGTTCGTCTTTCCAGTTCGAGCTCATAAAAATGCTCTAGTAGGTCAGTTCATTTCTTGGTGTAAGTCGCGACAGAAATTGTGCTAATTCGCGTCTTGTTTGTTTGCCTTCTTTGCACACATAACGCAGAGGCTAGGCATCGTCACATTTGTATCAAGACCGACGTGCTGAATGTGGAGCTGTTCAGTATGGATAGCGACGATAAATGTTTGCCTGTCCCCAATGTATGATTTCTCATCAAAATATCCCAGGTCTTAAAGTATGATACTCTCGTTGGAAAGAGAGGAAGGTGCCGTGTTGCTGCTCCATCCTGGGCTATTTGAAACCCGTCGCGCCTGCCATTTATGCAACCGAGCCTCAATCCACCAGTTGCTCTTGCCATATTTTGGCGTTTCGCTGCAACGCTCCTTCCTGATGACACAGCAATGATGTTTCAGCCTGCAACAGCCAATGAGCGTCCTTCGTACCTACCTCGAAAGACCCATTCCCCAGAATATTGACATCTTTGCCTTCTCTCCTATTCTCCTTTTCTCCTTTCTCGTCGTTTCGCAGCCTCATATTATCGTCGTTATCTGCTATCAACCTCAGTCACTGTTCCCGCCCCTCTCTTTCTTCAAACCCGATCTCTCGACATTCTGCCTCTGGAAACTCCATGCGGGCTTCGATGCAAGGCGATCATTCCATGCCTGCCACACTCTACCTTACCCTCTTCGTCTCTTCCTTCGTTCAGTACCATATCCCGTATGCCGTATTACTCTCTGTGTCTCGCACCGCTTTGCCTCGTCCATATTTCTTCCGCCTCAGAACTGTTCTGCTGCCCTCTTACAAAGCCCCACGATGTTTTAGCTTCTGTGTCAACACCAGTTGAGCCTCAACCGGCCAGACCGTCGAGTTTCCACCCACTGTCAGCAGGGCGCCAGTGCGCCGCGCCTTCCCTCCCCTCCTTTACGCTTTTCTTTTTTCTTCTTTTCACGTTCCATTTACGAGAACCACAAGAGGAAACTGCCGAATACGACAACGGATTCGGGAAGCCGTCTGTTAGTGCAGGTAAGGTTTACAGGGCTCTGGGGTCTTTTGTGGCCTGGATTCTCACCAGCACGCGCAATCCGATGATGGATGTCCACGAATCTGCCTGCACAAGCCACGCACTCCGTGCAGCCCAGCTACTCCAAAGATCTAATTCAGATCTGGTCCCTTGTCTTTTGCTTTCAACGTCACTCGGTGCCCCGTCATTTATGTATTCTTGTGTTGCCACTGCATTGTTTTCCGGTCTCTGTTTTTGTTTCAACAGCATACTTTCACCTCGCACAATCAAAAGGCGTCATCTGCCACATCCAGTCATGTCTTATTTTCTTGACAACCATGATACATCCAATTCTGTAATGATTTTTGTTTGACTCGCTGTCGGGATTCCCATCTTTGGTCCTGATATTGTCATGTCTCTTCTATCCTTTTTTGTGTTCGAGGTGGCGCTCGGAGCTGAGCCAAGGCATTGAAAGGAGGCATTGGGATGCCAAGACATCGTGTCCCATGTTCACAGTCGTTCCCGCACATTCGCTTGCCCGTCTGTCGCTGCCTCATCGTCTCGCCTTCCCTTTTTGTTCATGTTGATGCCCCCTTGGCAAGAAACTCGACGATCAATCCTATCCACTTTCGCGTATTCCTCACAAACCTATCCAGCGACTTTATCCCCCAAACACGGTCCTCTGCCGTCGCTCTGTTGTCCTGCATCCAGTGTCAGTAACAATAACCGGCAGTGGGTGTTCAGGTCATGCACCAATAAAACCGGAGGGAAAATATTACACACGGCAAGAATGGTGAAAAAAGGGAAAAAATAGAAGCCACGAGGGGTGAGATATGGAAAACAACGAAAGAATATCGAGTCTCATCAACAAACATCGCCCCGTGTGTTATTCTCCTTCGTCACTTTTGCGATCCATCCCATGTTGTCTACGCCCCAGAAATGCCTTCAAGTGGATGGCAGGCTTGACCCGCGTCGCCGGCTATTCTTTATTTTCTTGCTGTACCACGAACATCGTGAACTATGGATGTTCCAGCATCGATTCATCAAGCCAAGACATAACCTTCCGGAGAGAATCCCAGAAAGAAAGAAAAAAAAGTGTGGAAACCAAGCATTGGCGGCACAGCTCGTGCCCCGGACAAGGGCCCTGCGCCTTCTACCACTTCCCGTTTCCCCTTTCCCCCCGACAGGTCTCGGTTTGACAAAAAGGAAAGAAGAAAGAAACATTGCCCAAATGAAAACATAGGCAAATCGCCGCCAACAGCCCGCCAATAGCCAATGGCACACCGTGCACCCTTTGACTGTTTCCATCGTGAGACACGTCTCGACTCCACCGATCAGGTTTGAAGCATCGTCTCGTCGCCAACTTCAGTGTACCGCCCTACGGCGAGTTCACCTCCCGTCCTCCACACCCTTGCATTACCTCATCTCTGTGTACCCAATTGCGAGAGCGACGCACGCACGCACGTACTCACACCCACAAACACGCACACAAAGTTCACACAAGCACGCAAGCAAAGGGGGTAGCTATAGCGAGGGAGGCTTTGCTCGATGGGCAAGAGTAGCCGACCGAACATGTTGATCTCCTCTGGTTAAGCATGTATGATGAGCGGGAGTCTCTTGCTCTTCGCTCTTCACCTTTCCCTCTGGGTATGTCCCTCGTGGCCCTCTTCGCCCGTCCCTTCCCTTTTCCTGTCTCGTCTCTGATTTTCCTATATATCTTGCCGAGACTTCGTCTTGTTATGATATCTTCTTTTTTTCGTTCTTCTTCTTCTCTTTCTTGTTCTTCATCCCGCTGGCGTCTATTGACTCGGAATTGATTTCTTTTCTTCTTTTTTTTCTTTCTTTGCAACCACTCCTTTTCAAGCTGTACATATTTTTATTTCAGCTGCCGGTCAGCAAAGTTTTACTGTCTTTTTCTCTAAACCTTCTCATTTTTGAAACTCTCGCAAACTCGCTCACTACCACCCCACCCACATCTTTTTTTCTATATATATTTTAAGATGCATACTCCCACGCTCGTTCAGCTGGTCCTTGGTGGCCTGGCTGCTACATCTGCCGTCTACGGCTTCCAGCCCTCGAGCGGTGTCCGGGCCCTGTCTGCCCGCAATGTCGCCTCTCTGATCGCCCTCGCTGCTCCGGCCATGGCCGTCCCCATGGTCAAGGAGATCGACACCCGCGAGCCGCACCACGCCGGCAAGAAGACCGGCAACGCCAAGCACGCCCGTCACGAGGATGCCGAGGCCGACGATGAGGAGGATATTGAGCTCGAGACCCGTGAGCCCCACCATGCCGGCAAGAAGACTGGCAAGAAGCAGGGCCGCGATGTCGAAGTTGAGACCCGCGAACCCCACCACGCTGGCAAGAAGACCGGCAAGAAGCAGGGTCGCGATGTTGAGGTTGAGGCTCGTGAGCCCCACCACGCCGGTAAGAAAACTGGCAAGAAGCAGGGCCGTGACGTTGAGGTCGAGGCCCGTGAGCCTCACCATGCCGGCAAGAAGACCGGAAAGAAGCAGGGTCGCGATGTTGAGGTCGAGGCTCGCGAGCCCCACCATGCCGGTAAGAAGACTGGCAAGAAGCAGGGTCGCGATGTCGAGCTCGAGACCCGTGAGCCCCACCACGCTGGCAAGAAGACCGGCAAGAAGCAGGGCCGTGATGTTGAGGAGGACGACCATGAGGATATCGACCTTGAGACCCGCGAGCCCCACCACGCCGGCAAGAAGACCGGCAAGAAGCAGGGCCGCGACGTTGAGGTCGAGGCTCGTGAGCCCCACCATGCTGGCAAGAAGACTGGCAAGAAGCAGGGTCGCGATGTCGAGACCCGCGAGCCCCACCACGCCGGTAAGAAGACTGGCAAGAAGCAGGGCCGTGATGTCGAGGAGGACGACCACGAGGATGTTGACGTTGACCACGAGGACGTCGACCTGGAGACTCGTGAGCCTCACCACGCTGGCAAGAAGACCGGCAAGAAGCAGGGCCGTGACGTCGAAGCCCGTGAGCCCCACCACGCCGGCAAGAAGACTGGCAAGAAGCAGGGCCGCAATGTCGAGACCCGCGAGCCTCACCACGCTGGCAAGAAGACCGGCAAGAAGCAGGGCCGCGACGTCGAGGAGGATGACCACGAGGACGTCGATGCCGACCACGAGGATGTTGACCTCGAGACCCGTGAGCCCCACCACGCTGGCAAGAAGACTGGCAAGAAGCAGGGCCGTGATGTTGAGGCTCGTGAGCCTCACCATGCTGGCAAGAAGACTGGCAAGAAGCAGGGCCGTGACGTCGAGGTTGAGGCCCGCGAGCCTCACCACGCCGGCAAGAAGACTGGCAACGCCAAGCACAACTAGATTTGTTGTTTATGATAGTCTCTTGAAGGCATGGAGGGTATGTCTTCCCAGCCATTCCCTTCATGCCACGCCCTGCCTCTCGCCCTCCTTCTTCTCTCCAAGCTTTCTTCCTCTTTCTTCGACTCTTCTTTTCGTGTCATGAGTACCCTTTTTTCCTGTGTCCGTCCGAATGTTCTTATATAAGGTGCGCCACAAATTCAAAAACAATCGCAAAAACCAGAACCAGCAAGGGACAAGCTTCAATTTGAGTCTTTATTTTATTATTCTTCTTTGATTTTTTACACATTTTCACTTCGTCTTTCATGATTCCCCCTGGAGCATTTCACTCTGCTTTTGATCCCTTTCTCATCCTGAGCCTCGCATCCTTGTCTTCCGTGAAACGAAGTTCGGGGATGTCAGTCTCGACGACGAAAGGTTGATGGAGTTCCGGAATCTATTTTTCAACCATTTTTATTCATTTTTTTTCTTCTAGAGCTCACGCTCCTGCCCCCTCACGGGAGGATTTATTTTTCACTTCTTCTCAACTCAAATCGTCCTTGTTCCTTCTGGTCTGGTTATCGGTTTTGGCCATCTTTGTTTAGCGGAACGTTGGGTCTTTCTTGCTATGGATGGATGAGGTGTTGAACGGGCAGCACGTTTGGAGAGATGGAGAAGGTCGAAAGGTATTCTTATACCACTCCCTTTTCCCGGTTCGAACTAAAGTCTTTTTTACTCCTGTTTCGTGTGTCTATTTGTCTCCCCATGTTTTGTCCGCCCTTGTCTTTTCTTGTGTGTGTCAAAGTGTGCCTTGTGTTTAAACTAAAACGGTCCGTATATATCTTCTTTAAAAATAAAAAATAAAAACCCACAAAAAGCAGATGAAAGCTGCATGAGACAAATAATGAAGTGAAGAAAGTTGCAGGCATATCAAGTAGCTCAACGGTCGATGATACGTATGACTAGATAATCTCTGCTTGGACCGTACGACAATAGTGGTGTTTTCTGAGGTTGTAATACGTGTGTCAACATACAGCCCCCGCAACATCGTCTTCCTTTGGCCAAAGTACGTGATGGGAAAAGAGAAGAGGGGAGATAAGGCGGGCCACATAAGGAAGGATAGGACTGGCATGTTGATGCGCAATGACGGGAATAAATGCTGGGAGAGCTTAGAATCCCAATGACGATACTTGGTCTGGAACTCAATTGCCTCATCCATTTAGATTGCACAGATTTGGTCTTGTCATCTCTTCCGAACAATATCATCCCGTCATTTGCAAGATGTCTCCCGCGTATCTCTGGGATTTATTTTGTTTTGTCCTGTATCCCCCCTTCGATCTTTATTTTATTTATATTTGTTTTGATTTTATTTAGGAGTTCATAATTTATTTCCAATTTATAAATAAGGGTGCAAGTTAATATTAACAGTTTAAATTGTTCGATACCGTCCATATACGGAACAAAAAGACGGAAAGTTAAGCCTGTTCTTCTAGTCTTTTGCATGCCGATATGGCACATTATGATTAGATGAAGAAATAAAAAGAGGTCGCAAATTAAGCCACCCCCCTTTCTGTCCCTCTGGTTGAGAGGCAATATATATGCGGAGGTTTGGAAGCCACACCCCTTCACACACCACCCTCCCTCTTGTGTTTTTGTATTTCTGTGTCTCCTTGTCCACTTTGTTTAATCTGTGGATTTGACTTTGTTTTGCCCAGACCCGGCTGGAGAACAGACACGGAAGCACAGAGACACAATGCTGTTTGTGCTTAACGCACGTACAAGTACATCCCACGCACACACCCTCCGCCCGAACCAAAATTTAATTGCCCTGTTGGTTGCAGACATATCACATCGGATATCGCAACACATGCATTTTATTTTACTTGTAATATATCAGACAATACGCTCACACCTCTTACACAAACCGCCGACCGCCTTTTTGTTTTTCTTGTTTCCCTGCCTGACGTTTCTTTTTTCTGATGCACACGACAAGAATAAAAGCGCATCAAGAATTAAGATGGTCACTTCGGTTGTGTCAATGTTGGTTATTTCTTTCTTTCTTTCTTTCTCGTCTCGTGGGCTGAGCTGGGGGGATATGCAGGCCAAGTGTGTGTCGTATGTGCGTTGGCTCCTCCTGTATGCTGAAAACTGCAGCCCTTCGAAAGGTTGCAAAAAAAAAAGTAGAAACTAAGACGCTGCACATGCCCACGACGTACATGAGATACATGCAGATGCAACTGCAGCATGCAGCATGCAGTAAGCATCCACACGCACCCCTTGTTTCTTATTGTAACCACCCCCATGGCGATACGCTTTAACAAAAGAGGAAATAAAAAGAGACCAGACAGAGGCTGGCGCATTTGTCTTTGGTTTCTTTTGCCATGTTGGTTTTATCCTGACATACTCCGTGCATTGTCTGTTTTTTTGGCACACGCTGCCCTGCCTTGCCCTGCGCCTGCACAGGCTCACACCGTTTGCCAAACCCATGCTGCGAAATCTTGGAGGCGGCTTTCGCTGATCGTGATATCGTGCTCCTGACCCGTCGGTTGGCGGAGAAAGAGTTTAGAAAACCCGATGAGGAGTGGTCCACCAGCCACTCGACACTGGGACACTGTCCGATTCTGGCGCGGGGTGTGCTGCAGGCGCTCCGGCCCAGTCCAATCGATATTGATTGTTTGCTGGCAGACCGGCCGAAGTGAAATCAAACCGGCACGCGTTATCGAACGCGTACTGGTTGCACCTGGTCGGCCCGGCACAACCTCCTCCACCCACTTTTCGATGGTTATCCGCTCCTGCGTAGCCTCCATCTTAACGAGGATAACAACCTTGACTTGGTGGGAAGAGGCTGAAAACCACCACCGCATTTTCACGCGCAACGAGGGCATGGTTTGGCTGAAGCCGGATTCAATAACCAGCGTCGGCCAATCGCCTGGAATTCGCGACGACCAGGGCAGTCCGGCCGAGTCTGCTTGTCCGGAGGAGCCGTCGGGTGGATCTAGTGTGGTGGACTGTGTTGAGGCCCATTCACGATTGACGTCCATCTTCACCATGGCTTCGTAGATGTTGTCGTAGATCATAGCGTGCATTTGTTCGTGGGGAGCAGTCGGCACTGTGATCACCAGCACCTGCTCAATGGGCTGGTAGAACAGGCGGGAGTGTCCAAGGCGGCGGTCGCGCTCTTTCTCGACAGCACGGAAGTCGGCGGGTGTGACATGGCCGACGGTGAGCGTGTCATCGCCGCCGGGCCGCCGTTGAAGGCTGGCCACCAAGGTAAAAATGGTGGCTACATCGGTAAAAATGACGTCGGGAGCAACTTCAGAGTCCATTGCTGTGGTGGCTATTCTAGAACTTCTGCGCGTTCCCTATTCCGCAGTATGAGTTTGTGAAGGAGCTTTTGCAACTGAAAGAGTAAAATCGTCTCTGGTGATGAGAGAGTCCATGGTGAGAGAAATGAACGGCCCTTGGGTTGAGGACTGGGTAGTGTAGAGGGGAATTATGGCTGATGCGGATAGATCGATGAACGTCCACTTTCTAAAGAAACTAGAAAGGCGCCCGCTTGGTTTGGTGCTTGGGTAGCTGATGTCATCCTGTGTTCCGTTCTTGCCTAATTCGATGAGCAAGAACGACGGAGTGCCGACTACATATGTACTGTTCGAGACGGCTGACATAAGCGGCACTGTCGGTAGCACTTACCTGCCTCACATGTTGTGCACCTCAGTGTAAACAAAATAAAGATGTACAAGTATCGAACAACAAACCACTCTTTACTGCCGCGCAAAGCTCCATACCATTACGGTCGAGGCTTTTCTAAACGTCGGCATCGCGCGCCGCCGCCGTTTATGAACTAGTATAACTTTAGCAAAGCCTTGTGGAAGAACACAGGAAGCTACAGTTGAACGAGCTCGGCTTCCTTGAATGATGTATGAAGAATCCTCTTTAAAACTTCCAGACGAGAATGGCGAGGATGGCGACGACGACGACAGTTTTGCAAGGGATGTGCCGATCGACACCGAAAAGGACTGGGCGAGCGGGAGCTAAGGGCGCCATCGACAAAATGCCCACCATCCATGACGTCTGGAGCTAATGGCAGAGGTCACGGAGAGGATGTTTGAGTTTCTTGTCGTCAACCACGCGGACTTCCAGGCTGGACACGGCTTGCCAAGTCGGACGTTGGCCTTTTACATTCATGTCTTCGGGGCTGAATTGAATGTCTTGGAAAAAGCAACAACAGACCGTTTCTACAGCGCGAAAGACACGCCTCAGGTCACATTCTTGACACCCTTTTGTCGGCGCTCTTCAGCCGCCAAGAAGCCACCTTCTTTTATCGGTTTGTTTTGTTTCCCAGGCCGACGTATAAGTCGATCGCGTCCGCTGGTCGTGAAAGAAACAGAAACCGTTGATTCATTTCTTCACACAAAACTCCCTTCCAATATTCTACTCTCATCGAGATACAACGCTACAAGACGGCATGCAGCGCATTGTTGTTCTCAGCGACGGGACCTGGTGCGGCCGGGAGACGGGCACGCAGACCAACATCTACCGCCTCGCCCGCCACATCGGTATTCCCATCGACCGTCCCAACTCTGAAGATGAGTACACGCTCCACACACCCGCCGACGCGCCCACTCTGCATGCTCGCTACCGCCATGGCGTTGGCCTCAACAGCACGTTCCTCGGCTACCTCTTCAACGGCATCACGGGGCAGGACATTGCCACCGAGTGCATCTCCGCCTACAGATTCATCGTCGACAACTACACGGCAGACGCCGAGATCTGGCTCTTTGGGCTGAGCCGCGGCGCGTACACGGTGCGGTGCGTGGCCGGCATGATTAACAACTGCGGCATCATCCGCAAATGCGACACGGACGCCGACACAGACATCCTCTGCAAGGAAGTCTACCGCCGGTACCGCTCGCGCTACGACGTCCACCGCCCCGACTCGGAGCAATCCAGGGCCTTTCGCAGGCGCAAATCGTGGCCGCTGATCGGCGACGAAGACGACGGCGAACCACGCCGCCGCCCGCCGGTCCGCTTCATGGGTTTGTTCGACACGGTCGGATCGCTGGGCATCCCCGACTTCCAGTGGGGCATCGGCCTCGAGTGGGCCGCCTTCTATGACAACCAGGTGTCCTCCGTCGTCGACCAGGTCTGCCATTTTGTGTCGCTGCACGACCGCATCTTTATCTTCCAGCCCTGCCTCGTTTCCCGCAAGGACCCGTCCCTGCCCGGCATTCACGAGGAGTGGCTGCCGGGCGTGCACTACGATCTGGGCCGGCAGCGCTTCCGTTTCTTCCGGACTGGCGCCAGCTGGCCCGAGCGGCTGCTGGCGAACTGGACCTTTGCCACCAAGGTCATTGAGCCAAACGAGGCGCTAGCCGATCTGGCGCTGCTCAAGATGATGCGGTGCATCCAGCAGCACGACCCAGCGGGCACCGTCATCCCTGTGACTGCACTTAAGAAGGAGATCCAGGACCTGCAGCACGCCTTGTCGGCCCCACGGCCAGCGGTCGGCGACGGCGACGTCTATGGCAACATTTTGCAGTATGGGCCCTTTGGACGCGTCTTATGGGCGATTTTCAAACGAGTCTATGGTTATGCACCCTTGCTGTCACAGACGTTGCTTGCTCTGAGAGACCGCTTGATTCCAGCCGACAACGCGCAGGTATACCGCTTCCACGAGGCGGCCGAGGAGATTGCAGACGCGCACTCGATGGCCGAGATTGCACAAGTCACACCCCAGCGGTACCCGTCCCAGACGCTCCGGTCGTGGGATTTGGCAAGAAGCTAGAAAGTTGCCTAGAATTTGGGAATCGTTGGCAATACCGAATCTAGAAGTTGGACAGGGGATACAACAAATAACTTAAAAAATAAAATCCTATCACATCATTGATACCTCGCTTTGCCGCCAATAGCGGAGAAGGCAATAAGACGGGGGCTAAAATGCAAATGTTTAGACTGCAGACTGCAAGCTGCAAAAAGGAGATAAGATACATTCCACAATATGCCCTTGGAAGGCACACCATATATGCACTTTCGATATGGCTGTTCTGCAAAAATACAACATCCACAAGCATATGAGCTGTTTTCTTTCACTTGCAGTGCCCACCGGCTCTGTTTGCCCGGTCGAAAAGACAGCAGACGATGGGCATGTCCGTGGGATGCCTTCTATTTCTGGACCGCATTGTTTACCCCCCTTTCTCCTTGACTTTCTTGATGACTTTACGCCCCGTGCACGGAGGGCTGACTCGTGCATTTCCAACCAGCTGCAGATCATGTCTAACCGCTTGATGAGACGGAGATGGTGTGAGAGAAGGGGAGAAGCAGACATGATATCACCCATCTGTCGTTTCCTGAGTGCAGATAGACTTGCCGAGAGGCCGGGTGGAGATGCAGAATCAAAAGAAAAGACGCAAACCATGAACCGGTCAAGGCAACAGCGCGGGCGCAAACCAAAATGGCAAACAGGAAATGGCGAGAACGACAATGGAAGTGAGAGAGGCGGCAAGAAACACTCGACCGGGGTCCGTCAGCAGAAAAGGTACTCCGTATTACCAGAGTAGTAAGATACATTGGTACTTTTGATACAGGCCCATGAGGCCGTGACACAGAATACACCTTTGCGCGTAGGTTACTTCCCTCCCAATTGCGTACGATTACGGGTGGTTCCCTTTTCCAGGGCAACACACATGTCGCATTTCGGGGCAGAGGTCGCACTAGTGTACCTTGGATGTACATTTTGGGCCCACACCACGTAAGTCCTTGGTTGTTTATGAGCCTTCTCGCCGTCCCTCACGCAGCAGGTACATTACTCATACACAGGGGTACAAGAGGTACGTTTCCCATCACACACGGTCCACGCGCTGCACAAATGGAGTGGCACCTGCCCTCCTTTCGCCATGGAACTAGCAGTGGGTAATTTTCTTCCTGCGCGCTACGATTAGTGGGCCACCCCTAGCCTAGCCTGGCGCGGTGGCCACGGCTTCCCTTCACTCATTCTTGCAGGTTCTGTGGTTTCTGAGGTGCTCATGTTTCTGTTTCCTTTTTCCTCCTTCTTTCTTTCAACTCCATAGCCCCACTCTGACTGTGCCTTGTCTCCACTCTGCCTGGGACGACTCCATTTTGACACCCCATGCGCGCACAGCAAAAAAGGCACGAAAGAAGAGAGGAAAAGGACAGGAACATTTCCAGGGTGAGAGGCTCTCAGGCCTGAACGCACGGCCCCCACCGAGGCAAGGACGGAGTATTGGGTGTGTATTTTGGTCCTTAGTATCTTGTTTGTATCTCACGCCTCCAGAATAAGATACATTGTAAGATACATAAAACAAGAGAAACGGAAGGTACTACGCTACATAAAATGGAAGCTGCAGGCAAGATATGGAGTACCACCAAACAAGCACAAACGGAAGGAACAAAGCACTCTGTAAAGTCATCCTCCAAGATACTTCGTACGACATATATTCGCCATGCCATGGGCGTGTTCTTACTCTATATTCCGCACCCACCCTCTCCTCTCTTTATCCCTTGCGGTATTGCGTCGCCGCGTGGGACAGTCATTTTGTATTCTTTGTGCAAAACACGGAGCATCCATCCATATTCGTCTTGATAATGAGTACCTCTGGTTACTCACGTTTTCTTGCCGGCCAACAGACTAATATAGATTAGAGCCAACGTTTCTTGCCCCTGTAATAGACAAGTTTGGCGCTGCGTGCCGCCGTCTTGTTTGCCGTGTTGTCTCCAGACAAGAAACGAAAATGCACGTCCTCTAGAAGTCCTTTTGCCTTTTGTTCTTGTCTTCGTCGTTTTCTCGGATCTATTTCCCTCTTCCCAGTTCCTTCCAGAACGAGGAATCCACCCGGAATAAATCGATAAAATGTTTACGCTCTAACCATTTTCGGCAGCTATGGACCCGTAGCCGACCTGGTCTAACCGAAACCCCAAGCTTTCCTCCACCCAGCCTCTTGCCTTTTTTCCTTTTTTTCTCTCTCGCTCCTTCCTTACTTTTCATCCCCCCCTCTCTCAAACACGACAGCTTTTACCTTCTCATCCACCCCCCATCCACCCTAAATCCACCCACACCCACCCACCATCTCTCCTCCACCGGGCCCCCCCTAGTTAGCACCAGCTGGTGCATGTGTGCGTTAACTGCGTAGCGTGTGTACCGCTTGGTAGTGGCTTCCGCGCGCCCAGCCAGACACAAAGCAATAGAGCATCGCCAAAAACCAACCCATTCTAAAATCTACTGTGATCAATTTTTTCCCCTTCTTTTCCTCCCTTCCACTTTTCTTCTCTCCTCCTCCTTTCTCTCTCTCTCCCTCTCCGCTTCAATCAACCCCCCCGACAGTGGTTCCATCAACAATTCTTGTCCCTCCTCATCGTTGTCATCGCCACGCGATCGGAACGGACTGTCTTTTTGTCATTTGTCGTTGTCTTTCCTTTTGCCTCGTCTCTCTTCCACTCCTTATTCGCATTGCTAGCCTAGCTTTTATCACCGGCCACGACACGAACACCCCCCCTCGTCGCCGATTCGCACGCAGTCATCATCGCGCCTAGCTCGACGACGACGTTGGACGTTCTCCCTTGTCCCTTTTTCATCGACGGTTGCGACTTGGTTTCGAGCTTGTCTTCCTTCTCGCATTTCGCATCTCCATCCGCATCGCATCGCGCATCGTTGACATCGCCAATTCGATCGTCCCCATCATCATCGACATCCACAAACCACCCTCATCTCCATCTCCGTTTCCCGTCACCCAATCTCCACCATGTCTATGTACGGCGGTGGCGGTCACCGTGGCATGGGCAACGCGCCCCCGGCCCCTAACAGCCGCCTGGCCGAGCTGCTCGACCAGGTCCGCACCGAGTTTGAGACCCAGATTCGCAATGCCGAGACCTACGAGCATCAGAGTGAGTCCAGCCCAGTCGAGCCGCATCGGGCATCAGACCTGTGCTTCCCAAATTGAGAATGAATCACGTCAAGCTAACCGAGTCTCTTTGCGCCGCTTTAGTCCAGGCTCAGGTCAACGAGATGCAGCTGATCCGTGAAAAGGTCTACACCATGGAGCAGACTCACATCAGCCTCAAGCAAAAGTAAGCGAATCCACGAGTTATGACGACATTTTCAGCCTCAGGCTCGTCTTTTTCCTCTCCGCGTCGGAGCCGATACTAACGCGTCCTTTTCTTTCAGGTACGAGGAGGAGATCGCCGTTCTCCGCCGCCAGCTTGCCGACCGCGGCGGTGCCCCCTCCCAGGGCGGTCCTATGGGCGGCCCCCCTCAGCACGGTGGCCCTCCGCAGCCCCCGAGCCTGGGAATGGGTAGCAACGTCTTCTCAGCCATCATCGCCGGCCAAGGCGGCCAGGCTGGCCTTGCTCCGCCGCCGCCCCAGGAGCAACAGCCTCCCCAACACCAGATGCAGCAGCCGCCCCCGCCAGGCCTGCAAGGCCCTCCCCCTCCTCCCCCACCGCCGCCTTCGCAACAGAACCCCTTCAGCCAGCCGCAAGGCTACGGCCAGCCCCCCGCCCCGGGCGGCTTCCAGTCCCAGCCGCCTCCCAGCAACTCGCCGGGCCCCGGCAAGCGCCCCATCGGCCGTCCTCCCCCGGGTGGCCCAGCCACGCCCCAGATCAACACCCCGGTCCCCTACCCGGGCCCCAACCAGTCGCCCCAGGTCGCTTCGCACCCCACGCCTGACCATGCTCGCATGCAGATGACCCCTGCCGGCCACAACAACAACTCCCTCGAGCTCGACCCCGACCGGCTGCCCGCCCACTTCAAGAAGACGCGTGACGACTGGTTCGTTATCTTTAACCAGCAGGTCCCGCGTGTTCTTGACGTCGACCTGGTCCACACCCTGCAGCACGAGAGTGTTGTGTGCTGTGTCCGCTTCAGCGCCGACGGCAAGTACGTGGCCACCGGTTGCAACCGCTCTGCCCAGATCTACGACGTGCAGACGGGTGAGAAGCTCTGCGTGCTGCAGGACGAGGCCGCGGATATTGGCGGCGACCTGTACATTCGCAGCGTGTGCTTCAGCCCTGACGGCAAGTACCTGGCCACCGGTGCTGAGGACAAGCTGATCCGCGTTTGGGACATCCAGTCGCGCACGATCCGCAACACGTTTGCTGGTCACGAGCAGGACATCTACTCGCTTGACTTTGCGCGCGACGGCCGCACCATTGCCTCGGGCTCTGGTGACCGCACGGTCCGTCTGTGGGACATTGAGAATGGCCAGAGCATACTGACCCTGACCATCGAGGACGGTGTCACGACTGTCGCGATTTCGCCCGACACCAAGTACGTTGCTGCCGGTTCGCTAGACAAGAGCGTGCGCGTCTGGGACATCCAGCACGGCTACCTCGTTGAGCGGTTGGAGGGCCCTGATGGCCACAAGGACAGCGTGTACAGCGTCGCTTTCTCGCCCAACGGCAAGGATCTTGTCTCCGGCAGTCTGGATAAGACCATCAAGATGTGGGAGCTCGCATCACCCCGTGGCATGCCTAACCAGGGTCCCAAGGGTGGCCGGTGCGTCCGGACCTTTGAGGGTCACAGAGTGAGTTCCCCCGGCTACGATACTATTTTATGTTTTATGTGTGCTTTTATCTTACTAACGTTACTTCTAGGACTTTGTTCTGTCGGTCGCACTCACGCCCGATGCTCAGTGGGTCCTGTCTGGCTCCAAGGACCGCGGTGTCCAGTTCTGGGACCCCCGGACGGGCAACACCCAGCTCATGCTTCAGGGCCACAAGAACTCTGTCATCTCGGTGGCGCCTAGCCCTATGGGCGGCTACTTTGCCACTGGTTCGGGTGACATGCGCGCTCGCATCTGGTCGTACGGCCGGTACCATAGCTAGGCACAAGACGATGCCGACAAGATGGACGAGCGCGCTGAGGGCTGATGTTTTTTACTCGTTTTTTTATGTGGTTTCATTTTCTTACACTGTTCAACTGGGTTTCTCTGTGCTTTTCATTTCACTCCCCTTTTTCGTTTCTAACTTGATGTATTGTCTCCTGTTTTTTATCACTGTTCCTCTTTGTGTTTCCTTTTGTATCGTACCCCCCTTCTTTTTACAGGTGACAGGTGTTGAACTGTACTTTCCATTTCCCATCCCCCTTTTCCTATCACCTACTACTTGGTAGTCAAGTTATTTTGATTTATTGATTTTTTTTCCTATTGCCTTTTCTGTTTCATTATCTGCTCTTTGGCTTTCCGATTTGCTTTTACCGTTGCCTTTTTTCGTTTCTATTTTTGCTCTGAAAACCAGAAGCTTGTATCTTTTGCGTGCGCCGAGATATCAACAAAGAGCGAATGCAGGAACAGAGCAGAGCTAAGGAAGAGCAAAAAGGGGAAAACAAACAAAAAAGCTTTTGCTTAGCTTTTTTGTGTTCTTTTGGCGTTTTGGAGGTACTGGTGGAGGAAAGCTGCGTGTTATCACGATAACAATACGGGAGGAAAGCTGGAACTTGGAGGAGTCTTTACGGATATAAAACAAGAACAAACACAATAAAAAAACATCATAGAACCATGGCTTTCCTTACCGCGCTCTAGTGATTAATGTGATGTCCAAGTTGGTTGCAAATATGCTTACGTAAATGATCGCTGGTATTGGGGTATCATGTCTATGTGAATAATAATGCTGAAAAAAAAGGATATAGTCAAAACAACTCCCCTACAAGAGACCGCTAAAGAGGTCGTCAAACTCATCGCCACCCTTCTTCTTTTTCTTTGATTTCTTTGTTTTTTCCTTTTCCTTTTCTTTCTCCTTCTTTTCTTTCCTCTCCTTCCTGTCCTTCTTCTCAGAAATTTCTCGTGTCTCATTGACTTCAGACTTGGAAACGGACGACTCGACCTCCACCTTTCTCTTCTTTTCGGACCGCTCAACACGTTCTGTGTCGATGGTCTTGGGAGGCTGTTTCGCCAGCGACTTGAGCGACTTGATTTGGATAGAGTCGCTGTCGCTGTCATCTCGTGGACGTTTCTTTGTTGACTGAGAGGGAGTGGCGGCAGTTTTCTTTTCCAAAGACAAAATTGGTGGTTTTGTTTTTGCCTCTTCCTTTTCGTCGTCGCTGTCTGCCGCCCGAGCAATAACTTCGCCAAAGTCGTCGCCAAGGTGGTCTTTTGCAAGTTTGTTCAGGTCGGTCGGTTCCGTCTCGAGACTTTGATTGTTGTCTTCCTCCTCCTCCTTACTGCCCGCCGGTGTCTTCTTTGCAGTCTCGCCGGTAATCCATCGTAGAGCTGTATGTACCTGGGCCAAAATGCCCATCATCAGCAGTCCAAGCTGCGCAAACCGCCGATCGGCCACCAATCGCGAAAATGCCCTGAAATGTTAGTGTCCTGTAAGGAAACTGATATGAAAGCGCGGGTGACTCACAAGTACGCCTTGGGTATAAAGCTGTCGCGAATGTCGACTGCGCGCTCAATGGCGCGCTTCTCGTTGGCCTGTTCTTTCACCACGTCCTTGGCCCTTGCCTTGTCCTTCGCCTTGTCTTTGTTTTTGTTATTGTTCTTTTTGGTGTCCACCAACGGCCGCATGTCCTCATCGAGTCGCCGCACATGCCGCCGCAGCTGGTCAAACGCGGGCCACCAGTATGTCGACACGCGGTGCTGGTTCTTGTGGAGGCGATAGAGGCCTTGGAGCAGCACGTCGAGTTCTTGGAGACGGTCGGCGGCGGCTGCATAACGTTGTGGAGGAGGGAGGAGGAGGATATTTTGTGGTCTGTTCGGTTGTATCGAGGGAGTCGCATCAGTTTTCTTCGCGTCCGCAATCGCTGGCGGTATTCGTATTGTCGCCATGCTGTTGTTTGTGGTTGGAGGTTCGAGGTTCAAGAAGTTGAGAGTCCAGACAACTTTTGTGTTATCGTAGATGGTGCCTGCATCGTCTCATCTTATCACACGTGATCGTCCTATCGTCAATACCCACTTATTCTGGCCAATGGATTAGCACTATCAAATCGCGCTCTAATAGGCAATTCGAGATTTTTCGGGGCGCTGGGCGCTTTTACAAGACGACGTCGGCGCTCTGGCGGGGGTGGGGTTGTTGCTGTTTTTGCTGGGAGACGGCAGAAAAACACTACCGCGAAAAAAAAATTTAGTAGGCAAGAGCGCGCGATAATAAAGTATGAGTGTAGAGTCTAGCCTTGTGAGAGTGATTGTGACCTTTTGGAAGAGACTTCTTTTTTCTCTTTTCCAATGGACTGTAGACCAACAGGCCATCCGGCGATTGCAATTGCAGCTGTACGACCTTTTGTAGGTCGGTATAAGTGAAGTCCACGGACAATCTTTGATCTTTGTTTTTTTGAATTTATTTTCTTTTAAAAGAACATATGTTCTTTCTCTCTTCTTCCTCCTCCTCCTCCTCCGATCAACTTTCCGGTCTCCAAACGTCGAAAATGGCCCCCTCCACCTCCTCCGAACCGATCACGGTCCTGCTCGTCGGCAACGGCGGCCGCGAGCACGCCCTGGCCTGGAAGCTGGCCCAGTCACCCCGTGTCGCCCGCATTCTCGCCGTCCCTGGCAATGGCGGCACTGCTGCCTCTCCCAAGGTCGAGAATGTTGCATCCAGCGTCGCCACGGCCGAGGATTTCCCCAGCCTGGTCACTCTGGCCCAGCGTGAGAACGTTCAGCTCGTCGTGCCCGGCCCCGAGGCCCCGCTCGTCGACGGCATCGAGGCGTACTTCCGCGCCGTCGGTATCCCCTGCTTCGGTCCCAGCAAGGAGGCTGCGATCCTCGAGGCCAGCAAGACGTACTCCAAGGATTTTATGCAGCGCTACAACATCCCCACGGCCGCCTACCGCAACTTTTCCGACTACGCCGCCGCCTGCAAGTACGTCGAGGAGCTTGTGCCTGCCTCGCGCACGGACAAGGAGGCCAACCCGGCCGTTGTCATCAAAGCCACCGGTATCGCTGCCGGCAAGGGCGTGATTCTGCCGTTTACGCGCGCCGAGGCCCTGGCCGCCCTCAAGAGCATTATGATCGACCAGGACTTTGGTGCCGAGGCTGGTGCTGAGGTTGTCGTCGAGGAGTTTTTGGACGGTGACGAGCTCAGCATCCTGACGTTCTGCGACGGCTACACCTTCAAGTCGCTGCCCGCCGCCCAGGACCACAAGCGCATCTTTGACGGCGACCGGGGCCCCAACACCGGCGGCATGGGCTGCTATGCGCCCACCAACCTGGCCACGCCCGAACTGCTGGCCCGCATCGACCGCGAGGTCCTGGCGCCCACGTTTGCCGGCATGCGCAAGGACTTTGCGCCCTTCCGCGGCCTGCTCTTCACGGGCCTCATGATCGCCCCCGACGGCACCCCGCGCACGCTTGAGTATAACGTGCGCTTCGGTGACCCCGAGACCCAGACCGTGTTGCCGCTGCTGTCGGCCGACACCGATCTGGCCGAGATTATGCTGGCCTGCACGCGCGGCTGCCTCGACGCCGTCGATATCAAGATTGAGAACAAGTTCAGCGCCACCGTTGTCGTCGCATCGGGCGGCTACCCCGGCTCGTACGCCAAGGGCACGCCCATGCAGGTGCAGGAGCCGGCCGTCGGCTCGGGCATCACCATCTTCCACGCCGGCACCAAGCGTGATGCCGCCACCGGCGCTCTCCAGACGTCTGGTGGCCGTGTGATTGCCGCCAACGCCACGGCCGACACTCTCGAGGCTGCCGTCGCCAAGGCCTACGCCGAGGGCATCCCGCGCATCCAGTTCGACAACATGCACTTCCGCAAGGACATTGCCCACCGCGCGTTCCGCAAGACCAACCCTGCTGCTGCTTCGCTGTCGTACGCCGAGGCTGGTGTCAGCATCGAGGCTGGCAACGCGCTGGTCGAGCGCATCAAGAAGGCTGTTGCTTCGACCGCCATCCCCGGCGCCGATGCCGAGATTGGTGGTTTTGGTGGTGAGGTCGACCTGTCCAAGGCCGGTCTGCCCGCCTCAGACCGCCTGCCCATTATTGTCGGCGCCATTGATGGCGTCGGCACCAAGCTCAAGATCGCCCTGGCTCTGGGCAAGCACGACACCGTCGGCATTGACCTGGTCGCCATGAACGTCAACGACCTGGTCGTCCAGGGCGCCCGCCCCCTCATGTTCCTCGACTACATTGGCTGCAGCAAGCTGATTGGTGACACTGCCGCTGCTTTTGTTGAGGGTGTTGCCGCTGGCTGCCGCGACTCGGGCTGTGCCCTGGTCGGTGGCGAGACCGCCGAGATGCCCGGCATGTACCAGGGCGAGGAGTACGACGCCGCCGGCGCCGCCATTGGTGTCATGCAGGCCGACGAGCGCCTGCCGCGCCTGTCCGCCATGGTCCCCGGCGATGTCCTGCTGGGTCTCGCCTCCAGCGGCGTCCACTCCAACGGCTTCTCGCTGGTCCGCCGGATCGTCGACCGCGCCGGTGTCCAGTACACCGACAAGGCCCCTTGGGTCACGGATGCTTCCGTCTCTGTCGGCGAGAGCCTACTGACGCCCACCCGCATCTATGTGCGCTCGCTGCTCAGCATCGTCCCCCACGTCAAGGGCCTGGCCCACATCACCGGCGGCGGCCTGACCGAGAACGTGCCCCGCATGCTGCCGTCGCACCTGGCCGCCAGCATCGACGTCACCGCCTGGCCCGTCCCGCCCGTCTTTGCATGGCTGCGCCAGCAGGGCAACGTTGCGCCTGCCGAGATGGGCCGCACGTTCAACAACGGCATCGGCATGGTGGTGGCTGTGGGTGCTGCTGAGGCGGCACAGGTCACGACAATGCTCGAGGCGGCGGGCGAGACCGTCTTCAAGATTGGCCAGCTGGTCGAGCGGACTGGTGAGGGCTGTGTCTTGGAGAATCTGAACTCGTGGGCGCAGTAGGGGTTGACTCTGTGTTGGGTCTTTTTGAATATCTGTCGTTTGCATTTCCGGTCATCATTCTATTTTCTCGTCATTCATGTCCATGTTTCTCTCGGTATATTTGCTTTATCCAAAAAAGTTGGGCGCTGCAACGAAAATCATATATTATATCATAGTCGAACTTGAGAGTTCATCATAAATAAAAGAAACAAAACATCCAAAAACAAAAAGCGTTGATATCCAAAATGCGACTGATCCAAATGCAAAAAAGACCAGATGGCGTATAAACAAAAACAATGGACAAAAACAAGGAACTATAAATGATGCATACTGTATGCTGCTCAACCAATTATGCGTATATGCTCATCTGCTTTCAAAAATGCTGGTATAATGTGAAGCGTGGCCATGCAAGGCCATATAACCAAAAGATAGTTATGCAAGAGACAAAATGACAAGAACGTAGGGATGATCCAAGGATAAGGTAGGCGAAAATCACTTTGCTTCCACACCGATGAGGCTCTTGGGAAGGAATGACCAAACAGTGCCGATGATGGAGATGATGATGGAGATAGCGAGGATCGTGTACTGGAACAGCTTGTCGGCTTTGGAGATTTCATGGCCAAAGAGTTTCAAGTGGAACAAGATGGGAAGCGTGACACAAATGGTGAAGCAAAGCGCGCTGCCCATGAACGCCATGATGCTGTCAAAGGCCGGGAATAGAATCGAAATCACCAGGAACATGACAATCGTCAAGACCCGGATGGCAATTCTCATGATACCGCGGAAGTACATAGACCGGCCGGTCATCACCTGGGTATCTGGGGCCGTCTGCTGGTGCATGCCGGTCAGGATCTCGACGGTGGTGATGATCGGACGGGCATTGAGCGGAATCTTGGTGAGTGGGATGATGGCGATGAAGATGCAGAGAAGGATGGTCAGAGCTTGGGAATAACCAGAGGTGGTCAAAATGTTGGCTGTGATCTCATCCTTGACATCGTCGCCAAACATGAGAAGACCGGCTACAGCCGTGACGGTGTCAAGCAAATACTAAAAAAGGGTTGGTTAGATGTTTAAGTTCATAAAGAAGTGGAATTTTTGAGCGTATCTTACAGTGAAGGAAAATGTGACCTTGACGGCACGGGCATATTTGTAAGGGTGGCGCATATCACGGTAAATCTGGAGAAGTTAATAAGGATATCAAACATAAGAGGGTTGTCGACGATTTGACTCACGTTCGGGAACACACTGTGTCCACCCCATGGCGACATCAGCAGACCAAACGACAGCGGCAGCGTCAGCCAGTTTGCCGGGAACAAATAAGTGACGGCGGGTTCGATCAGCGAACCGGGTGTCGTCTTCTTCGTGAAACCGTCAATAACAACAATAGCGACAACTGCAAATTGGTTAGCATTCTATGGGTCCGTTAATGTTGTGGACTTCGGTTAACTTACTGCTGAAGCAGGACACGATGCCAATAATACTCGTGACACTCAGCAGCCGCATTGGCAAGAAGTTGAGCGGTATCATGATGAAGCAGCACAGGACCTTCCACTCAATAAGAGACAGCATGCCTGGGAAGAGCAGGTCTAGCGAGTCGGCAAAGAGCACAATAAGAGCCACGCACGCGGCCATCAGCTCGACAGTAAACAGCAGACTTGTCACAAGGCGAGCGCGTGGGCCAAACGAAATAAACGCCAGATCCGAGAAGGTGATGACAACTGGATCAAGGTCCATGCACTTGGCGAGAAGACGAGCCGTGTAAGCAGTGACGGCAGCCGCCAGGAACAGAATGATCATGCCGCAAATCCATCCGGCGTACTTGATACCCATGGGCAGACTCAGCAGGCCGACACCAATCAGAACGTTGATGGAGTTGAAGATAGTTTGAGGCAACGTGGACTGGCCCTCAACCGTCAAAATAATCTTCCCGTCCTCCTCGACCTCCTTCACCAGGATGGCTGGCCGCTCGCTATCGGGCACAATGTCAACTCCATTTTCTTGCTGCTGGCGCCACAGAGAACCGGCCTGGGCCATAGACGCGGCCTGGCTGCCAGGGCCCAGCCGGCCAGACATGGCGCCGTAGCTGAGAGCTGCCGGTGAGCCAATAACGGACCCATAGCCACCAACATTGCTTCCGCTGCCACTGCGGCGGGAGCGGAAAGAGCCATAGCTGCCAACAATGGGCGACGTGCCGACACCGTCTACTGAAGCTCCCGCACTGGCCGCAGCCGCTGCAGCAGCCAAGTGTGGCGGCCAGGCAAATATAGATGACGTGCTGCCGGCACGGAACGCGCGAGTCTGCTCAGACGAGTCGAGCAGGGCCTTGCGCTCTCCCTGGTGGCCGCTGCTATTCGGGTCGTCGGGCACGGCCAGCGAGCTCTGGCCCGGAACAGGGCTGCCGGGTTCGGTCGGTGGAGCGTTGAGCGATGCATTTTCTGACGAAGATGCGACCGCGGACGAGTGGCTCGCCTCGAGGTGCTGCCGCAGGAGAGACAGGAACGCAGGTGGCGATGCTCTGTAAGAAGAAGAGCCTGGGTCAACAGATTCGTCGTAATGGTCGTCTGGTCCGCCCTCGCCATGGGGCCCGCCAAAGATGGGCTCTTGGTCGGCCGCAAAGATGAACGATGGGCGCTGCGGGATGACTTCGGTAAAGTTGGCGGCACGCTGAAAGCTTCGTGTAAACGAGCGAATACTGTTGACACCGCCAATGTCGGTCAGAGCTGCCAGACGGGCACCGACTGACGAGCGTCTCCGCCGCAATGGCGGCCAGTCGCCTCTGTGGCTGCCACCAACGTCATATGGGTCTCTTGCATCGTCGTAACCATTGTCGTCGTGATCATCGTCGTCCAAAAGTCTCGAGGAGGCGTCGTTGTCGTCGTCGTTGCCGCTATCGCCGCTGCTGCGTCTTCCTCTGCGCGGTGCGGCGAATTGCACGCTGCGGAAGCCGGTCGAGGAGACGCTGCCGGGTTGAAAGGGCGAGTCGGTCACCGCCGAGGTCGAGAATGTGGCGGCGGCGCGATCATTGTTGGTTCGGTTGTCGTTGGCATTCCCACTGGGCACATTGGATGCACCTTCTGGGGCCATTTGATAGGTTCGGGAAGAGAGATGTTGTTGTCGTAGGGGGAAGCAGGAAAAGAAGGGAGTTTGACAGTTTGCAAAGCTGCAAAACTCGGAAGGGGAAGACTGTCGCGTCAGTTGCTCTTTCCCAACTTTCTTCTGTCTTCTCTCCTGCCCTTTGCTGTTTTCTCGTCGTTTCTGCAAACGGTGGTCACGATGGGCAGGTTTGCGTGGAGACGGTCAGGGAGCTCCTTCCCCGTCTGGCAAGGTGCACAGTGAATGTAGGTAATATCGTAGTGTAAGGGAAACTCGGTTTAGGCCTTTATGACATCAGTCTTTTGTCGCCTCTTCAAATCTGGGGATGGAGGCAAGCGTGAGGGGTCGAGCGGTCCAGGTCGAGAAGTGACGAAGAAAAAAACAAGCAAACATAGAAAGAGATGCAACACTTTGAAGAATGAAGCAACAAATTTGCACAAACAAGAAAGAGAAAGAAGAGAAAAATTGACAGAGGACAATCGAAATTGGAAAACGAAACACTTGCGGAGAAGACGCTTAAGAGGGGCTATTGACGGGGAACCAGGGAAGGTACGATAGGCAAGTTGAAAAAAACATGGTCCCACCTTCCTCACTGTTTCGCTCATTGCTCTTTCCCTCGCCCAAGCCAGGAATAGATAGCGGGAAAGAGCTGTTTACGGGAAGGAGCTGTTTACAATGTCCCAGGTATTCCCAAAGGTCTAGGCCAGTCACGTTACTGGTGAATGCTGTGCGAGTTTGACCTCCAAAAGAAAAGGATAAAGACAAGAGATAAGGATAAGATCGAGGGCGACCAAGATGCAGCCGAGTCCAAGCCTCCTGCACGAACGGCCCTCTCACTATCCGTATCTCATGCACGGCGCATCATGCGGTCACTTCGTATTGCGGAGTGCATTGGCGCTTTTCGGCGATACCAAAAGCAGACTCTCCTTTCCGCTCAAACAAGAACTGCATTCTCACACGTTATTGAAAGGACGTCAATTGTTCATCTGTACTCCGTACTTTAGATTTCGTCCCGTCTTCGGTTGACATGTTTCTATCGCGTGTTTTATTCATGGCCCGCCAGCGCTAAGCGGGTCCCTAGAACTTCAAGCCTTTTTCCGCAATTGTGGAGTGTCTTTGGGTCGAGAACATACACAGCAGTGAAATGTCACGATCAATTCCCGCAGCCTTTCAGAGGCCATGATTGAAGAGAATTTCAGTATTGAAAGGCTTCCTATTGTCAATATGTATGCTTCACACATAGCTCTTATCTTGAAATGCGTATCTTTTCCCGAGATCTCTGACAGATACAACCGCTGCATACAACGCTGCTAATATATGTATGGCCTGGCCGTGTTTTCTCTTATCTCTTCGCTGGGGTCTTGCCCCATTTAACGACGCGCCGCGCCAAACGCTCTAAATAGCAGGACCACAGATAAGACGCATAGTGGAAGAGAAAGCGGCCGAAAGCAAACCCGCGATGGCTTCGGTCCATATTTTACCTTTTGCCGGCATGAGTTTGGTGCTTGAAGACTTGTAAGGCGGGACCGTCCTGTCAAAAAGATCGTAGCCTTTTTCATTTACGTACCGTCCGTTACTGCACGTCAATTTCGGTTTACCTGGTTGGCCAGAGAAGGACGGAAGCATATTAGCATATTTATAAACACGTCAAGTAAGAACGATAAAAGTGCGGCGGTGCTTAAATGAGCTGCAATAGTGGCTCAGAGGCCAACACAATTTTCAATCGGATGACGTCTCTCGAAAACGTGAAACGCATCATAGTTATGCAAGCATCACGATATGTCGTAGCAGCCAGCAAAATGGCACCACAGCTGCATGTTGTTGGTAGTGCTTGTTGTAATTCATATTTTAAAATGTTCAGACTTCACATTGCTGCATATTTTGGGATCCTTTGTTTTGTGGTGAGTGGGTAACATCTGGTATTGCCAATGGCTGATCTAAAAAAAGGTAGCTATCTAATACTCAGAGAGCGAGTTGAACTGGTTATTCAAGTTCGCATCGACCAAATAGAAATTGCTGATTCCCAGGATTCTCTGCGCCTTGCGTCCTCCAAAAATGATGAAAAAAGGCCTCCGAAATGAAACGTGAAAAATCGCCCGAAAAAAGACAAAGTGCAACGACGATGGTCGTGCCGCCCGTGAACGCCTGCTATATGATGCATGTAGAAGAAAAAGAAAAAGGAAAAGAAAAAGAAAGCTATGATAATGCATGAAGGGGTTTTTTGTCTTTCTTTTTCAGACTCCCGCTCCGCTTTCCCCAATCTTTTTTTGTAATCCGACAAAAGGTTTAGACAAACTTGTTTGTACACATGAAGAACCAATCCTTCCCTGTCACCGGTGTGAAAATGTATGTGAGAAAAAAGATGGCAAGAAAGTAAAAAGAACAGAGGGGAAAAGACAAGAAAACAAATCATAAAAAGTGTGTGATATAAGAAGTGTGAAGTGAAGTAAAAAAATGTGCAGAAAGAAAAGAAACGCTATGCCCGAGAAACCCATGAGAATCAGCAAGATCTAACCCCCGTCAACTTTGAGGGGGTCGATGGAAAGAGAAAGAAAAAAAAGGTTAGTTCAACCACAAGTGGTAGACTGGTCAAGAAGAGTTTGACGTCTCCCTTTACCAGCCACCAACCCATTCAACATTACTGAAATCGGGACGGCGGTCGCGGCGCCAGTTCCAGTTCCAGTCGCGGCCCTTATTCCAAGGACACCCCTTGTCCTTGGACCGGTCGCGCATGTTTTCCTTGCCCGCGGTAAATTTGTTGGGGCTGTTGGTGTGATTATGCGAAAAAACATTGACGTAGTGGGGATTGAAAGTAGCGTTGGAGTGGTGGTTGTTGTGCGTGTTGGTCAGGTGGTGACCCGACGAGCCGTAGTGAGAGTTGCCATAGTGGTTCGAGGTGCCGCGGTCATAGGAAGAGTTGAAGTTGTAGCCAAGGGACTGGCCGTAGCGCTGACCCTGAGACTTGGACTCCAAGTTGACTGAAGGTCCGGTGTGGGCTCTGCGTCGCTCACCCAGGGCTTCCCACTTGTCAAAAGACATCGGAGACTTGGATGGGGACGGGCCAGGCGACACCGACGATGAGTTCGGAAGGCGGACCGAGAGATGGATCTGCTGCTGACGGTCCTCCTTACGGCCGAGGAAGCTATCCAAATCATGACGCTGTTCCTTCTTGACCTCCTTCTCCTCGGTCAGAGGATCAGAGAAGAAGAGAATGTCTTCGTCAAGCTCGAAGTCTTGAGCAGGCTCGACAGCGGGCACAGGCTGGCGTTCAGCAGGGGCAGGAACCTCGACGGCCAACGTCTTGGTGGCGGGAGACAGACCAAGACGAGGCGTGTTATCGTCGTCGCTGAGCATGTTAAGCTTGCTGTTGACCTTCTCGATGGCGGGCTTGGGCTCTTCCTTGGCACTGTCCTGGCTCCAGGTGCGAGCGTTCAGCTTCTTAAGCGACTCAAGCTGGCGCTGGCGCTCCTCCTCTTCCTCCTCCTCCTCATCCCACATGTCGCTCCAGCTCTTGGAAACGGTGTCCTTGCGACCAAACACAAGGGACATCGCCGGAACGTTGCGGGCACGAGGCATGGTGATCGGAAGAGAACCGGCCATGGGCGAGACCTTGGACTGCCAAGTCGTCGGCTGAGGGATCTTCTTGGGCTGGCTGATGGCGAGCGAGTTCATGGAGGCGCCGAGGCTCGAGTCCAGGACAGAAGCCATGGACGGAGTCTCGCCGGTCATGTTCGAGCACCAATCAGCAGTGGTAGCCTCAGACTTGGAGAAGAGCTCCTCGGTGTAGCTCTCGTCGTCATGGATGACGCTGAGTTGACGGATGGCCTGAGGTGCAGTCGTCTGCAGGGCCTTAGCCCACGGGAACGCAGCACCGTTCTCAACCATGGGGCTCTGGATGGACGGGGTCCGCAGAGGCTCGCGGTTGGCCGAAGCGACAACACGGCGGTCGACAGAGCAGAAGTCATCGAGGGCCTCGTCGAGGGTGGTGAAGCTGACAACACGGCGCAGAGCCTGGCGAACACCAGACAGAGAACGCTTCTTCGGGTCGAGGTTCATGCACTGGACAATCACCTCATAGGTGTCCTGAGACATGTTGGGGAACACATCAAACAGGGACTGCTTGTCGCGCGAGAAGTCGAGGAAGATGGGGTCGGCCTCGGTGGGGGTCGTGAAGGGGTTGCGTGAGAAGAGGATGTTGAGCATGCAGATGCCAATGGCCCAGATGTCAGCCTGCGCAGGCGAGTAGCCAGCGCCAGCCGAATCGTACTGCTCTGGGGACATGTAGCGATCACTGCCAACAGTGGTCTCGTACGTCCACTCCTCGGTGGTGGCCAGGCCAAAGTCACCGAGCTTCATGATGCCGGACTGAGTCAGGAAGATGTTCTCAGGCTTAATGTCGCGGTGGTAGATGCCCTTCGAATGGATGAATTCGACGGCGTCGACCAGTTCCAGCATGAAGCGGCGGACGTGCTCGGTCTCGAGGGGGCCCTGGCCGTTGCGAATGGCTTCGTAGAGGTCACCACGAGGGCAGAACTCGAGGACGAGATAGACGTGCGACTCGGTCTCAAACGAGTCCACCAAGTTGACAATATTCGGGTGCCTGCCCAAACGGCCATGCAGATCCAACTCCTCCGACTTGTCATCAATGGCGAAGTCGAAGCCAGCCTCGTCGGCGGCAGACTTCTTGGTCAGACACTTGATAGCCACATTGTGACCGGTCGAGAGCTGTCTGGCCATGAAGACCATGCCGAAAGAACCATGGTTGAGAGGAGAGATGGTGCGGTAGCGTCCGTCAAGGACAACGCCATCTTCGAAGTTTTCACGCAAGCATGCCATTGTGAAATTTGAATGCGTAGCAAACGAGAAAGAGGGGAAAGAAAATGGGACGAAATCTGTGATGGGGAGAGAACACAGATCAGAAGAGAATTAGGTATTTCGTAGGCGGTGGTTTCCGGTAATGTTGGTTGTATCGAAAGAGATGGCTGAAAAAGGGTATATATGAGTCGTGATCGTGAAAGAAATGGTAGTTGCGGAGAAGAGATGGTAATGGTACAGTTTCAACAACACGCGGCCGAAGCCCGAGGCTCGTTCCTCCTGGGAAGCGAAGAAGCCTCCCTCGTTACTGATTCAACAGAATGATTGCGGATTGGCTGGAGAGGCGAATCTCCGATATGAAAGCTCCGTATTCTTTGTGTGGCTGCGAACCAGTTCGTGTCGTTTGTGTGATGATGCGGTTTGCGAATGCGTCAAGTAGTCGTTTGTTGGAGTTGGGATGAAGATTGAACAAGAATGATTGTTCGTGATGAAAATGTGTATGGACAAAAAAAATTAAAGGCAAGAATGCGCAAAAAAACAAGGAAAACTCCAAATAGTCGTTGCGTTGTCAGAGGCTCATTGAAGGTGTGTGGAAAGAAGAAAGAATAATGTTTAGGTGATAAAACAAAGGGAAAAAGAAACGATGGGAGAGCTGGTCATGAAAGATCGAACAAGTTGTCCTAAGAAGGAGAACTAAAACAAAGAAAGTGGAAGGAATCGTTATAATAACATCGGTACGATGGTTGGTCGAGTTTCGAGTTTCCGGTGAGAAAAAAAATGGACAGAAAACTGTCGAAGTCGATGTGAAAAGACAAAAGAAAGGTAAAGAGTGTCTCGGAGATTCTCGAGTCAAGAAAAACCGTTGCCTTGAGCAAGGCAGAAAGAAGTGTCCAAAATTGAGGCAGTCGATGTTGTCGGTGAGAACAACAATGGACAGGTCGTCAGGAGAGGGTGACCACGATCGACGTGATATAATGCGAGAGCGTCAAGAGAGAGATAAGGGGAGAGTGTTGCGAGCAACAAAGGTGAAAGGAGAGTGTGCACGAGATGATACAGTTCAGATTATGTACGCAATGCACAAAACCGAAGTGTTATCTCAGAGCGGGTACAGCCGTGCTCATCCGGTGATGATAGGATGAAGCACCGAGGCAGAACAGGTAGGAGAAGAGTATGACTCTTCAACCTTCCGTGTTCGCAACGACCCGATGACCTTCGTACCTAGCGCGTTGGAGCGAGCCGGAACGGACGGTGGAGCTTCTCCTGAGGAGGCGTAGTAGTGTGATGAGGCAAAAGAGGTCCGGCCCAAGATGGAGCGGTCCACTTATCGTCAGAGTCACGCGGCCGTGTCAAGTTCAAGGAGGCCGACCACCGTGTTCAAATGTCAAAATGTTTCGCAAAACGTCAAGGTGAGAGAGTCGAAAGAAGGGAAAAGATTCGCTTTTGGTTTGTCGGTGAGTCAAAAGTAAACAGCGAAGAAAGGACAAAGGTAGTCGCTGGCGGTAAAAGACGATTCAGGGGAGTCTTCGGGTATTGGTGGAGACCGGGGGAGACTTCTCAGTATCAATCAGATCACACTTGGAGGCCCCGACGAACGGCAAAGAACAAAACGTGAGGTTTGAGGTTTTCCGTTGAGAGTGAACAGGAAATGTCGAGCAGATTTGTATATTTCGAGTTCTGTACCAAAAAAAGGCACAAGGTTCGTTTTGTTTCGTTGATTGGCAGGCAGAGATAGTTAGGCGGCGGGATGAAGGCGGATGGGTGTTAGGCGTGCCTGGCTATTCGGTCGTCTTTGCAGTTTGTGCGGGAGCCGGTGACTGATGAAGCGAAAGGAGGGAAGAGAACGAAAGAAGAGAAAAGGAGAGGAAGCGGAAGCGGATTGGAAGAGAGAGTGGGAAGTGAAGGACTAAAAAGGAAGAAGAGAAGAAGAAAAGAGAGGAAGAGGAAAGAAAGAAAGAGGTAGGAACGAAAGAGACGAGAGAAAGCTGGAAATGGCGAGTGAGATGGCGGTGGAGAGGAGGTGGTTGCAGGCTGCATACAGCGAAACAGAGCGAAGAGTCAGTAGCAGGGGAAGGAGCGAAGAGCGAAAGCGGTGGGCGGCGAAGGCTCTCGCTCGAGGGGGGGTGTGGCAGGCGGTGGTGTGGTTGGAGGGGGAAAGAGCGACGGCCGACTCTGGCTATGAGTTAGATGAGGAAAGAGCGGTGCAGTTCGAGCAATGGTTCGAGTACAGTGTGAAAGAAAAGTGTCTGAAAGGCAGGACAGAAAGAGGATAAATGAAGGACCAAAGATAGCGCCTGCTTTTCAGTGAGAAATGGTCAAAATGACAGCACGCCGGCCCTGACACCATTGCAATAGAAGCGTGCAGTAGGAGGTAGAAGCCACTGGAAACAAGCCGGAACACGACGGAGGAATGACCTGTCCACAGTGTTGTCAGTTGAGATTTGGCCAGTGAGAGGCCAAGAGACTTGGCCTGAAGAAGGCAGTGATTGGCACAGTGCGCAAGGGAACGACCAAACCAGCCCAGACCAGGGCTGGGCTGGGCTCGTCTGGCGTGTGCATGCATCATCATGGGGTGTACCCGATAAGGAATGGTGCAAATTGGAGCGACAACTGGGGTGACGGGGGTGTGCGAATCTTACGACCTTGGTTCGCGGTGGTCGGCGTCAAAGCCACAAAGTATCTTTTCGGTGTGAGGGCAACAAAGAGGTACAAGCGTTCTCGTTATCGTTACAGCGTCAGTAGCGCCTTCTGTCTTCTATTCTCATAGGGGCGGTGCAGGGGAAATTCTGTTGGGAAAGGCTAGGAAAGAGGGTAAATGGCAAGAGTGACAGTGGTCAACCAGGGGAAATGAGCACCAAAGCCCAAGCCGTGTTTGACAGCAATGATAGTGGGTACGCGACTTGCCACTTTGCATCACGCGGGCTCCTTCGTACCTGCCTAACAGTCGGATTCTACGAAGTTCTTTAACAGACGATGACGAAGAGCACGCGACGCAAAAGAGAGAGTCACCTTCCCCCCTTTCGGACACGAGGAGAAAGAGGAAAGAGCTCTGACAAAGGACCGCGAGCACGTAGTGCCAGTTATCTCGTCTCAAGCAGGCAGGTTGTCCTCTATCTCTATTTCCCCTTTTGAAATCAATTTCGATATCCGCCGCTATTGCCTCTTCGTATGGGAAATAATACGAATGACGAAGTGATTTAGTCATTCGACGGGATATCGGGGTTGTTGGACGACTCCGCGGTTTTGTGGTTTTGTGTTGTCAGGTTGTTTACATGTTTTTGTTTGTGTTTTTGTGTTGACATTCTGTAACTCGGTGCACAACTGCACGACAGGTCAGGAACGAATAACGACTTTCAGAGTGACGGGAAGAATGCATCTATGCGTGGACAGGACAACGTTGATCAACGTGCATTGAAGCGCCTACACCGTGTACAAGCTAGTTACTTCCTAATTGTGCACAATTCAAGCGCATATCTCGGAAAGAGCGACATTTACTCGAGGTACTGGTTCCTGCCTAATTGGCCTCAAGCGTGACTCCCCGCACGAGTCACAACAAAGACAGCACCCGATACGAAGCCAAGGTCCTTCCGAAGTACTCCGCACTTTCCAGTCTCCCTGCCGTCAGAACACGTTGACGGCCTTGAGAGGCCCTTCAGGCGTATCCGAAGGGGCTAAAATACTCATAGCGTGCAGATAAACACGGCGCCACTGACAGCCAGTACCCTTTTGGTTATACTGTGTCGTACTGTGCTCATACTGTATTATTATGTCTCCTAGCGCTGGCTGCTGGCGAACGAACAACAAAGAAAGAAAGAAAGAGAAAAGCCAGACTCGCCAGACAGTTCTTCATGGCCAAGTCGTAGCGTCATTGGCTCGTGGTGCTCCACACCACCTTCCTCTTGAGTCGCTCTTTCCTCTTTCTCTCCTCTCCTCCTCGCCCCCTATTTTCCCATTTGACGCTTCCTGCGCTTGCTGCACTCCTGCCCTCCTGCATATCGTGCATATCCTGCGTCTCGCTCTTGCTCTCTCTTGCTACCTTCGATCTCCACCTCCCCGTGTTTGCTGGCGCGCGAGTCGCTCTTTCCCTTCTTGCAGCTGACCGCCATCTTCGACGGGTCCCTGCCCCATCGACATCTCCTTCCCGGCCCCGTCATGGAAGATTGAGGCAGGGGGAAGAGGCAGGAGGAAAGGGAAGGCGCGCGACGTGTCCCGAGGGTGAAGGTATTGTTTGCATAGAAACTCTGCCAGCAAGGTACTTGTGTCTCGTCTATTTGCATTGGAGCCACGTCCCTTTCATCATTATGTGGTTGCATGCAGGCACAGAATGAAGAGCGTCTGGCTTTGAAGCACTCCAAGCCACCCGTTCTCTTGCGAGCAGGGATAGGAGGAGGCGCCCCGTGGCCGAAGCAGGTCCAGAATACCAAAAATAGGGAAGAGCTGCAGAAAAGACCAGAGACAAGACGAGAAAGAAGGAAAGCGAGGCAAAAACTGGGGAAAGCTCGCAAAAGAAAGACAGAAAACGACAGAAAAGACAGAAGGACAGCAAACAAGGGACGATCGGCTCGCATTGCCTCCATTCTGCTTTCTATTTGGATCCATTCGAGCTTTTGGCTCTCCCTTTTTTACGGAGCACACACTAGCAAACAAACAAAACACAAATGAACAAGAAGCTCCATATTCGTACATCGTAATACTTGTTTCTCCTCACAGAGTGGAATACTGTGGACAATGGTCAATTGTCGAATAGCTTTGCTGCACGAGCGAGCTCAATATAAACAGAAACCCGAGCAAAGACGCAGGAGAAAGGGAAAAGGAGGGCTTGTCCAAATTGAAACGAACTACGAACTGACAGGATCGATTTCAAATAGATAGGCTTTCAAGCGGCAAACTGCCGGGCATTGACTTGAGTTGGCCATAGCTCTCATGTCAGCTACAGAAGGGGACAATGCACAGAGAGCACAGAGCATGATGGCACAGAATCAATTGAATCAATCGACTCGGACGGGGCCAGACCCGGGTCTGACTTGAACCTATCATTGGAAAAGAATGAACGAGATGCTGTCTATTGTCTCGTTCTGACAGGGCAGACAAAAGGAAACGAAAACGCCCACGAAGCACAAGAAGGAAGAAGGATTTTCTGTGATAAAAACGTCTTTTGTTCTTCCGTTTTCTTGACGCTGGGCTGGGGATACACTGCAGGGTCGTGGCCGGGCCAGGGCCTGGGCCTGGATTTGGCCTGATTGAACCGGCCACTCTCATTTGCATGTTGCATTGGAAGGTCGACAAAAAAAAGACATCTTACAGGTACCAAAATGCAGTACCGAAATGTCAATGTTTGTCTCTCGAGGTTCCTGTACCTGTTCCTGGCGATTCGCCTTTTTTGGCATCCTGACATTCAAAAAGTGGACTCTCTCGAAATCAATTGACATCCCCTTGAAGTCCTTCGTTCGTTCTCGAGGATTCAATCGTCCCTGTCGTCCCTCTTTTTTTCCTCCATCGTTTCCCTTGGGACGCGACACGTGTATTTGTGAGGTAGCGGTGAATAAAAATATGCTCTTTTCGTTGATTCAAATCTCTTGTTCGTTTCAATTTTGCCAACGGCCATTTGATTTGGTCATCTCCCTTTCCATCTCCACCCTCCTTTTGCTTTTATGAAACGACCGCGGCCAAGGGTCTCCTCATTCCTGACGTTTCCTCCCTTACCGTCTGGGCGGCAAATTTGACCAGTGCTGGCTGGCATGCAAACTTCATGGAGAGGGGAAATGCGAGAAGCGTCCCCGAAGGTACGGCACCGAGGAGAGGGAGGGCAGTTCTTTCGGGATTGACGCTCGAGAACAACAGCACAATGCGAGAAAGCCCGGTGGTATCGAAAGGGAGATGGAGGGGGTGTGAGAGTTGCTCAAACCTGCTCTCGATATCCGTAGCTTCAAAGGCACATGTCGCCGATATACGGATGTATATCTTGCACCAAAATGATACGGGAAGATACCAAAAGCTCCGTAGTGCAATCGATATCTAGTAGTATCAAACTACATCTCCGTCCATATCTCAAATTCGTATCTGCTCCGTACCAAAACGTCTCTGGCAGACCAAAATGGGCATGTGTACGAACCCAGTTGATTTATTTGTTCCATTTGTCTCTGTCAGATAAGATACATGCTCTTGACATGATCGAGATAGAAGCAGGTACAAAGGTGAGATACTCTGACAGTCTGACAATAAGAAACACACAGTATAGAAACACAGTCCATAATAATCCAGTGGCATAAGAACGAACGAACAACAGATAGAAAGTGACAGAAAGAATGAGCAAAACCTGCCGGTGGTTGTTTCAGCATGTCCCGATCACCGTCTTTTCCTGGTGCTGGGCGTGTTATGGAATACCATTCCCGCACAAAGTACGACATACACACGGGCGAGAGCAGTGTGTCCAGGTTTTTTCAAACTGTGGATTGCACTGTTTGCAAGCAGACAGCAGAAAGAAGCGCAAAGAAGAGAAACCACAGATGTTCTGTCCAGACATTGAACCCCCTGGTTCTGGCGACATGCTTGCACGATTTACCTTGCTTGCAGCCAGCAAGGAAGCGGGCTGCCGTGTCCTGCGTGTTTCTCACGGACAGCTTTATCTGCGGGAAGGGAAGGGAAGCTGCTGCTGCATGCTCTGCCCCCCTGTCTGAGCAGGCTGTTTTCCTTTTTCTTTTGGTTTTGTTTTAGCCTCTTGATTTGAAGCTCTGCCCAGAAAATGTACATTGTACAATATACGGACGATTGCGGTGTATGATGTATCTTTCTGATGCTGCGCCAATGCTCGAGCGCAGAAAATTATGTGCAAAGAAAACCCAGCATGGCAGACCACAGTTCTTGGGACTTGGCATTGGTTTTGCATCAGAAAGGTAAGAGATATGAGCGAAAAGCACCCAACAAAAATGGGCAACAAACAACATAAAACAAAATAAACAATATAAAGTAAATAAATAAATAGACGCCCTCCAAAATCAAAGACAATGTCGTGTTACAAAGTCGTGCATACGCCGTACGAGAATGGGGGACCACAGCACATACGAATACAAGAGTCAAAACTGTCGTAGACAGACCAGCCGGTGTAGCACGACATACGAAAAGGGTGGCACTTAGGCATTGATCATTACTTTGCGAAAAGAAAAAAACAAGCAAGAGGAAAAAGACTGACAACCAGCAATCCATCAGTGGGCAGGTCCTCCGTTTGCCTTTGCGGTGTGAAAGTGCTTCCATCCTGCCGAGGAGCATATCGAAATCGTGTAAACTTATTCCACATTGTCTACGAGTACGAGAACCGAGTGGTATTGAATTACAGAAATAGCCTTCGCATATTCACAACTCAGCGTGTTGGCATAAAAAAGGCCCGCAGTAGCGCTGTGGAGACTCGTCCACATCTTCGAGACCTGCAGATGTCAGAGGACCAAAAGCAGCTGCGTGGAGAGAAACGGCTTGTGGCATCGTGGCTGCTCTTCGCATTCCTTTTTTTCTGAGCTTTCTGTCATGTTCTCTCCGTCCCTGTCCTGTCCGTGCCCGAAATATTGAAATTATCGTGGCGGGTGATGCCCACCAGCCATCTCGCCTCTTTTCCTTTCTCCAAAGAAGGAAAGGTTGCAGGGGAAAACGACGATGGATCTGGTGCAGGGAAGGTTGCAGTAGCGGCGTGACGAGAGAGGAAAAGACGAAAAGACACGAAGGGGAAGAAGGGGAAAGTGGCGATAGTAAAAGCGGATTAGCGACGGACGGCCCGCAGCGTCAGGAACAGGAAAGGCCGGAAGACAAGAAGAGCAAGGGCCAAAAATAAATGAAAACGGAGAAAACAGAGAAAGCAAAAGATCCAAAAGAAAGTCGACACCGACAACAGACGAAGAAAAAGTTTTGCGATGCTCCATCATCCCGCATACGATCCGATTTTTTTCTTCTGGATATTCTGGGATATTGGTATTTCGGCCATCTTTCACGATGGTAGCTACTATAGCTGCATAGAACCATGCTCTATCCCCATGTCCATAGCACCCCCCATAGCATGGCATTTCTTATTTCTTATGTGGGTTTATTACCACGTCGTGCTCCGTACCCAAAGAAAGAACAAGAAAGGACAATGTGTCCCCTGTCCGAACCTCAACATTAGAATATTTCGAGAAGGCGGTCAAGAGTGAAATTTTTTCAGATGGTCCTTGCGTTCGTCAGATTCAAAAAAGGGCCCCGTCGTGTTTGATATTCGCGAAATGATCGCCACTTTTTTTCTGTGGCGCGTTTCTCTCTTTTCTCAACAGTCGGCACATAACAGCACGGAGCAATAGTAAAAACAGTGGGACAATAACATGACAGCGGACTCGAAGACACGAGATGCAAAATGCGGTGTAAACATCTTAACGAGCTCCATATGATTGTATATGATATTTGTGGCTCTCGTTCAATGATCAATATGAAAAATTTTCATAATCTACATGCCTCGGCGAGCTTTGCAAGGCGTTTTGCTTTTGATGTTCGTGTCCAGACCGCATCGTCACCGTCATTTCACGGAGCTGTGGAATGCTTCGATCCAGTATTCTTTTTTGTCGTCGAATGACAGACAGAAGAAAGCGAACTTAAGGAAAACTCTGCACCAAAGTCTCAAGGTCTGACCGTTGGCCGGTTATTGCCTACTTTCTGGGCACGGCGTGCTCCGTGGAGTACATACTTGACAATGAAAAAAGTACGTCTCCAGAGACTGCCCAATGCATAAAGAATGAAGAAAAAGAAATCTCGTCGGCCGTTGCTGGCCCGTCGCCCGTTTTCTCCGTCCTTTTTGCTAACCCACTCGGGTCGGGCGTTTCTTTTTGCTCGCCGCGTGCGCGACCTGCTTTTTCATGAGCTCTTGCACAGATTTTCTACTAAGTACATGTCCCTTCTACTCAGTTTACAACGTCCTTTTTGCGCTGTTCAACTTTTGTACTGTGTAAACGCTTGTCTGTAGCAGTCGTGCATCGATGCAGCCAAAATGTGTGTGGGAGGGTGTCTCACTTGGCACAGACAGGCCAACCAGGACACGGCAGGCCTTTTTGTCTTTTTTTGTCCTCTTCATGTCTTTTTTTATGTCGACTTTTCTTGAACACGGCAGAGGGCCGCAGACAACCACCACACGACGAGGCACACCTTTTCACGAAAAGGCGATCTCGTTGATAGCCAGCCACACCTCTTGTCGGAGGTTGTGTCTCTGCTGCAGCTGTAAATGCTTGCAGTTAATTCTTTGGTTGTTCGGTCGTTCCAGTAACCATTCGGTTTTCTTCGCGGCCGTGTGATGTGCACGGCCGATTGCAAAGTGAAAGGGGGAAAAAAGCAGCCCAAGGTCTGTCGACATTGCATCAAAGAGCACGACTGCGACATGCAGATGTCCATCCTTTTAGTTTCTCTTCTACTGCCCATTCCCGTCGGCCACGAGAACGATTCTGCGGCGACGTCGCAGTCCGCCTTGCTGGTGCGCATACATCGTAAGTCGGCCGACCAGTGGAGAGACCACTCGCATCTCCGATTCGCAAGTGCCGGGCATTCAATTCAGAAAATAGTCTGGTTCTGGCCGTCTTTCGTTTCCAGTCTCCAATCCTCCGCCCGTCTTGTGTCTGTTCGCTCCTTCGTCACCCGTCCCAGCAACAAGGGAGAATTTCTTGTCTGTTCATCCCGCGAACCAGACCGGTTGCCGTGCCCAAGCCAATATATAGAATTGGAAGGGTCCCTTTGCTCGCATTGAACACTGTATTTTGCCGCCGTTTGGCGAACCAGATATCGCACATCGTACTTCGGACATCACCAGGCGTCAAAGGATCATCCTGCTGCTCCGGCCCCCTCTTTGCCAAACACAATCAACAACCAATGTTTGTGTCTTGCCAAAGAGCCAAAGAGAGCATCACAGCTGATATGGCCGACCACCATCATGTTGTTTCTCGCAAGCTGCATGCCCGATCGTCTGTCGTTATGCATGCCGTCCATCGTGTGCACTGTGCGAAGAACCGAGATGCTCCAAGGTCTTGACTTGAAGATTCTCTTCTCCTTGTCGACTACTGATTCCTCGTTAAGACAATCTCCGTTCGACGCTATTTAGACGCAGCCAAGCAAAGGCCTGTCCTGTCGCGATGCGCGGTTGTTTGCTGCTCGTCGGTCGTGCCTGCCACCCCCAGGCCAGGTTGAATTGGAGATCGACCTTGGGAACAAGGTTGGTTCAAAAGTAGAAAGAGCCCGCTATAAACTAGTCTTTTTTGGGCTTAGCCGCCAGTAGCTTGTCCTTGACCGCCTTTCTGTTCGACCACCTTCTTCTCGGTCCGCAGCCATTTTGTGTGGGAAACTGAGAAAGAGCCACCCTTGCAGCGACGGACACCTGCCTCATCACGCAAGCAAGCGGGGCTCCTTCCTGATTTCCTGATGCTCGCAAAAAGCAAAGAAAGGCAGGAGAGACATGCAGAATCGCCGTTGAAAGTCGAAGGCTCTTTCCTCATTCTGTCTTTCGTGAAGCCGAACTTTGTCAATTGATCTCTCCATTGATTTCAGTATCGTCGCATTTGCACTAACTCTTTGTCACGACACCATCTTGTCGAGCCTCTCTGTCTGACCCTGCCATCCATCTCCATCTCCTGCCACCCTACGACCCTACCCACTTTCTCGATCGGCCTGCATATCCCAAGTGCGAGGAGTGAGTCTGCAGAGAACTGTGTGTCGAGGTCCAGTCCAGCTGCGACATCTTGCGTTGCAACAAAGCCTCTTCTTCCCTCTTTTTTTCCTTCGCCTTCTGCATCCTCGCCGGGCCACTATTCCGTCTTTGTCGTGGTGTTCGCCGTCCTCCTTTCAGTGTTCCTTGTCCCATCCTCTTCTCTCGTCATCTTCCGTGCCCCCCTGTGCCATTTTCGTCTCGTTTTCTTCGGCCCCTCGATCCACTCTGCCGACCTATCGCACCGGGCCACCTGCAGCACGCAGCTGTCTCTTGGTTTTTGTGGTTCTGGGTGGACTCTCTTTCAACGCAGTCTTCCCTTATTTTCTGGGGGCCACGCATGTCCACAAAGCCCCAAAAGCAACTCTGACCCCGGTCCGGTCCTGCACGTTGTGCTGGCTGCATTAAACCATTTAAAAAGAAGACAAAAATATATGTCAAAAAAGGCAAAAACGGACGCCAACGCTGGGGGACGAAAGGAAACGCCAGAACGAGTCCGGAAAACGACACCTCAATCTGACGACGACATAAGGCCTGCAGACAAAATCAAAAGCCAAAGAGAAAGAGAAATGCAAGACGCGGAACGCGCTTGAGCTGCAAGGGAATATCGCAAAGTCAATATTGAAAAACAGCTGAAAAGAGATAACGCATCGGAAAATTTTTCTTTTCAACCTCACCGCCTTTACACATCGCAACCATCGACCCTCACACTCTCCACGTCTTTCAAAAGATTCCAGCCACCTCTACCACACTCTCGGCATCCTTCCTCCGGAGCAAACTCTCTTTTGTCTTTTTTCTCTGTCAGAATTTTCATCCGGGGTCTTGACCGCCTACTCAGCTCCCTCGACGCCGTAACCTCGGGGCTCCATCTCATTTCCTTTCCCAGTCCTCAGGGATCTCTCTTTTATCTCTTCCAGCCAAATCGGACCCTCCCGGTCCTCCGTCTCACAGATCACCATGGCTGCTGCCGCCGCCAAGAAGGCCATCCAAGTGGTCCTGCTTGACATTGGTGAGAACAATTCCCGATCCGTACTTGCTGTTCTTTCCATACTGTTCTTCTATGTTCTTCCTTCTGTCTTCTCGTCTCCCCCTCTTCGTATTAGCCTGGATCAGATGGCTAATGTAGTATCTTGTCTCTGTTCGTAGAGGGCACCGTCTGTCCCATCTCATTCGTCAAAGATGTCCTCGTAAGCCACACCTCCCCTATCTTTTCTTTACTTTCTTTACCGTTGCTTCTTGTCTCCTTGCATTTTCTGTCTTTTGTTGTCTTTGGTCCTCTTTGGTCATGTTGTCTCTGTTTTCGTGTCTCGCTTTGATGTACACCGGCCGCTGCATACTCCTTCATGCTGTCTCTCTGCCTCTCTGCATCTCTGCCTTTTTCGTTGTCTCTCCCTTGCATCAAACCGTTGGACCCAGCTTCTTGCTTTTTTCAGAAAGCTCTCCTCCTCCGTGCTTCCCGTTGTTTCTCCTGCTTGTCTCTCATTACCTCACTCCGCTTTCGCCTTTTTACCTTTTGCCTCCTTACACAGGCCATATTCTCCGGTCTTCACTTCCCTTTCCCTTCCCTTCCTCCATACCCGCTCACACCCCTACGCTTGTCTTCATCCAGCACCCTGAGCATCCAAGCATCCACAGCTTTGCATGTCGTAGGTCTTGACGCTGCTTCATCTATATGATCGGCGGCAGCACAGGGAAAGAACAAGTATTGCCCTTCTGCCCTTCTACCATTCTACCCTTTTGGCCTCCTCCCGTCCCTGCAGACGCCCTGTGATCCACTGGATTTCCACTCTCCAATTCCCATATCCCATTTCCCAGTCCTCAAAATCCACACCCCAATTTGCTGCCGCTTGACCCTGCATACTATCTGAGGCGTCAAGCCTATTCTGCTTTTGTTTCTCAAGGGCGTTTCGCCCGCCGAGAAAAATGGAAACAGGCAAAGAGGCAAAGAACAGCATAGGGAGAAACCAAGAACCAAAGAAACAATACAGGCAATCAAGCGAACAGCCAAACAGGCGGTTGTGCCGTCTTGCCCCAATCTATCCCAGAATAAGGCATTCCCCCTTCCCAAGCATCGTGGCCTCTTAATTGCTCGGTATTTCGAGGTCAATATCGAGGTCAATAAGGACAGTAATGGGTTGCAGGCAGGCGAGAGGCGAGGGCTGCAGCAGTTGGCTGAGCTTCATCGAGACCCAGCCGTCAAGCGTTTACAAGATACATGATACGAGGCCAGTGATCTCTATTTTAGATGAACAGATGTTTCGTTTCAAGTGACGACACACTGCCCGCCCTGCATTGGCTTGTCCATGCTCTCTGTATGTTTGATTCGTATGCAGTCTTTGTGTTGACGTTTGCGTTTGCGTCGTGTCGCTGCTGTCATGCCTGGCTATATCGTTTTTTTTGTTTCTGTGTTTTGTATTGCGTGTCTTGCTTTGTTTGCTTTCATGCACTTCCAAGGACCCTTGCCTTGTCCCTGATGCCACAGGTGTGAATGAAGTAGAAAGAAAATAGACTGACTCCGCATCTTCCCTTTCTCCCCATCAACAGTACCCTTACTCGTTGAGCGCCCTCCCTGAGACGCTCGCGTCCAAGTGGGACAGCCCGTCCTTTGCGCCCTACCGCGACGCCTTCCCGGCCGAGTACCGCGCGTCGCCGGATGCTTTGACTGCCCACGTCCACGACCTCGTCGCCCGCGACGTCAAGGCGTCGTACCTCAAGGGCCTCCAGGGCCTACTGTGGAAGGAGGGCTACGCCAGCGGCGCCCTCAAGGCCCCGCTCTTTGCCGATGTCCTGCCGGCCCTGACCGCCTGGCAGGCCGCCGGCGTCAAGCTCATGATCTACTCGTCGGGCTCTGTGCCCGCTCAGAAGCTGCTGTTCCAGCACACTGGCGTCGTTGGCGAGACTACGGACGCCAGCACACACGGCAAGGATTTGACTCCCCTCCTCAGTGACTACTTTGACACGGTCAATGCCGGCCCCAAGACAGCAGCCGCGAGCTACTCGGCCATCCTCGCCGCACACGCCAAGGAGTTCCCCGAGGCCAGCCGGTGGCTGTTCCTGAGCGACAACGTGCTCGAGGTGGCTGCGGCCAAGGAGGCCGGCCTGCAGAGCTATGTTGTGCAGCGGCCCGGGAACGCGCCGCTGGCGGCGTCTGTCGCCGATGAGCACAAGGTGATTACGACCTTTGAGGGCTTGGAGCTGTAAACTGGGAGTCCCAAATACAATTGATGGAATTACGGATACTACGTAGACGGCATTCAACATGATAGAACACAAGGTTCACCACTTTGTGATAATTCAATAGAAACACCAAAAAACTGGATGAAATGAAACAATATGACATAACGCACTATCAAGAGAGTCAAGCTCCCCGCTTCCGTTGCCGTGTTCTGTCCACAAAAATAAATATCCCGATATGCAAATGCTGCTGTAGTCGGAGGCGGGCAAGGCTCCGGTGGTGAGCCGAGGATTTCCCCCAGAGCAACCTCTATCAATCTTCACAGGGCGATGAGGTCAAGGCGCAAACAAAATAAATTGCCGTGCACCTCCTTTATTGAAAAATCAAGGGTCTGTCGTCATAAGGCTACCCTCGGTGTAGCTCGTCACACAACAACGGCATCGTTGTAACGCTTCCATTGGCGATCACCAATTTGCCACCGGCTTGCCTTATTCAAAGGTCAAACGAGCCATATTCAATCGCTTCGTTTCCGAGCGAGAACAATACGACAGCGCACGATGTACACCGTAGTCCCTTTACACAGGTGCAATGACATATTTTCTTGTCAATTTATTTTCGCAGGTTACTCAATACTCCAGCAAACAAGTCGCATCCTCTCGGGTGTCATCCTTTACAACCCCCTCATTACGCAGCGATCAGCGGCTTTCTTGGTGAGAAAAATGAGGGGAGAGCGTGGTCTTGTGAGCTTTTTGCATCAATTGAACCAATCGAGCCAATCAAGCAACGGCCGTAGGTGTGCAGATGTGATGTGATTGTGATATGATTTGTTTGACGTTGGACGTATCAACGTCTATCGTGTGTAGCTTTATCGTGTTGTCTCTCCTCTTTCCCGTGTAAGTCATTCAATCCTGATTCTCGTTGTTTCGATTTCATCCAGTCCCTGACGTTTTCTGGTTCTACAAGAGACCAAAAGGCGAAAACACAGAAAATGGGCACCGTTTGCCTCCATCCCGCATATACTGTGTTACACTTTATTACGAAAAAGGAGAGGGAAGCTCAGGGAAGCTCAAAAATACAGGGGTGCAAGCTTCCTCCGCATCGTACTACGCTCGCCCGACTCGTGCTATTCAATATGCATTGATCAGCGGCTTTCCTCGTGTATCTCGTACAAACAAATCAAAAATAAAGGAGAAAAGACCCTTGAAAAAAAACAAGGAAAGGGTACAAAGTAACGGCCGTTTGCGATATGCCACAAGGGTCCTCAATTTGGCCGCCCTCAGCCTTTTGTCTTTTTTGATATTACGGGTAGAAAATCATGAGTAGAAAATCATGATTTTGTGTGTTTCCATCGTCTTCTCTTTGTCGATCTCAAAACACAACATCGTCAGTCTCGCTATCCTCCCCCCTCGGTCAGATTGGCGAGGCAGTACCATAATTCGTATCCATGTCACGGCAAATGAATGAAACTGAAATCGTCAAGTCCGGTCTGGTTAATTGAAGAAAGGAGCTGGGAGGGTTTCTGTCTCGCGCATTTCCACGGTTGGTACGCCACCTTCGTTGCTTTCAATTCACCTCGATTTTTTGGCCACATGGCCAAGTTTTTTATTTTGTTATTTTTATTTTCATTCATGCATTGCCGCCCTATTTTGTCTCCCTGGCCTGTCCCGTCTGTTTGCTCTCGCGTCCCCAAAGATCCCGTCGTAGCATCCGACCGTACTACGGAGCACTCCGTCCAGGTGTCCAGCTGCTCTTTCCCTTTTTTCATTCAGGACTTTTCAGTTTCTGTCCCGCGTCACATTTTCGGTTCGTCTGTTTGTCTTTCAGCCTTCGCCACAGGGACAGACGGGCTGTGTCTCCGAAAACCAAGCACACGAGCTGACAAGAAGAAAAAAAATGCAGACAAAGACCCCCACGAAAGGAGCGAGGGTCCGTGAGCTCCCTTTCGATGCTGGGGTATTGGGGGCAATTGGTGTCACCTGGAACAGAAAGAAAATGCACCTCATAAACAAACCAGAAAAGGAGAAAGTGACCGTCATCTGATCCTTCACCTGAGAGGGGGAAAGGCAAAAACACGCGAGCAAATGTCGGTTTGATGCACACGATCATGCTGCTTTCCATCACGGCGGCCCTTTGCATCAGAATTAATGAAAATAAAAAATAGAAATAATCGCATCAATTCATGTCCTTTCGCACGTTTGCTTCCATCCCAGTCTGGTGAAGGCGGCAATCCTCGCTTCTCGCGATGCGACAGGGGCATCAAGCCGGGGTTCAGAGACAGAAGACGAGACGAAAGCCGCCAACAACCGTAGCTTGGCTTTCATTGTTATTCTGTGACACCACACATGGTCAGCAAGGGTCCATGTCTGTGTTTCGTGGCGCGTCGTCTATTCTTTACCAAAAGAAGAAACCCCGAACGCAAGATCTCGTGCCATAGTCAACATTCATATCGTGAGATCAGTCACCGTACTTGAGATGGCAAGGGAGGGGAGATGCAATAAAATCATCATGGTGATTTTAAGGTCAGCCTTGTCTAAAGCTATTCCTATCTGTTTTGGGGCTTTATCTTCATATTTGGTTTTATATCTTGAATTTGTTGCAATTTATGGCGTGTTGAAATTATTTCTATCAAAAACAATGTTAATTCACACAAAATTATGTCGACATTTCAAAAATAAACTTGATAAAATCTGGACATAATATAAAATCACATTTAAATTTACGAAAACAGGGAAGAGCATATACTTTATTATAAAACAAGTATAACAGCCCTTGGAGCATACGTTTTCACGATGTATTACTGATGACAAGAGTCACTGTAAATGAATTTTGAGATGTGCTGGTGGCAGATTGGCGGTTAGTTTCGTTGGACTGATGGTGGAGCCTTTATAAATTTAATTCCAACGACCCTCACCATAATAAGTTGTATCCCTTGTGGCGCAATTGGCTAGCGCGTTAGACTGTTATCCTCTTATGATGGTCTATCTAAAGGTTGGTGGTTCGAGCCCACCCAAGGGAGTAAATACTTCATTTTTGCCTTTTTTTGCTTTTCCTTTTTTGCAAAACTTGTATAGCATCCTGGGTTTTTGGAGTATGGGACTGGCTCATATTTTTTTCTCTGTTCATTTGAACCCAGGTTTGTATGCACAGCGACACACTTGATCTTGTGTCTAGAAAACTTACACCAGACCGGTAGACCGATTATTTCGTGATGGATTAATTGACACAGTTGAAGTCCACCGTGGCATTTAGTGTTTTCATTTAATTAGCTAGTGCTAATTGTCAATATTGATATCTTCTGACTAAATTTTGATATTGTTTCTTATTTTTATTACATAAGGATCACGGTTGCTATGCGAGAGTGACAAGTCGTCACCATTGATGTCTTCTCTCGAGTTCCCTTGATCCTATCATGGCTGATCTGCTAATGCATGCACTCATAGCCCCTATTTTGAATTTCCCCACGATTATGCAAGCCCGCCATGGAAAAAGCAAAGAAATAAATACCAAAAAAGCTGTCATCTGACAGATATCCAGCAGCACCCCTCTCAGCCCAAAAGGATCTCCGCATTTTGTTCTGAGACGGGATGTGGCTGGCAGAAAAGAGGGGAAAGCGTCAAAACCTCTCTTGTCGAACCACGATCCGGGGATATCTCAGACATGCAGGAAGGAAGAAAGAGGAGAGAGGAAAAAAGAGAGGAAGGAACGGCAGGACGACGAGACAGTTTGAGGGAAGTGAACGGCTGGGGTGGCAGGCGCGCTAGTCGAAAAGTGTTGAGATTCTCGTCCATGTCTGCGTGCCCTCTTTCCTTTTCGTCGGAACACAGCCCGGCACTTCTTTCCAGTCTCGCCGTCGACAACCTGCACCCCTCCATCTCCTCCATGGGAGAGCTCGTCTCGGGATACCCTTCTCTTGACGAGGTATCCGCCCGTTTTGAGCAACGACTGAATTTGGTGTCGCATGACCATGGAGCTGAGCGGCTGGCACCTGAAGCTAATGATTCGGAGGTGCTGCAGTCAGCGGTAGCGAGCTGTCCTGAGAGACAGTAGTGTGGCCGTACATGTCTTTACCGTCCTCCTATCACTGAGGTCGTTCTGGCACTGTGCCCAGTGCATAGACTCTGTTGGTGTTGTTGTTGCCACGAGACTGCGTGCAAGACGTCTTGTCTGTTCATCGTTTGTCTAAGCCTGTCGTGATTTTTGGTATGATACGAATTGGATAACTGTAAAGACTCTTCGACAAGAGCCTCTCGGAAAGTGCTTCATGTGCCCTGGAAGACGATGGAAAAGTTGTTTCTTGTCGGACCAGAGCGCAGTTCCTTCTTGGTGAAGCGGGGGATCCTGGTTGGTGCTGGCCGCCGCCGAACCCATAGATAATACACCAGCCTCTGCGACGTCTTGGACTTGAGAAGGTCGAAACCTAGGACAGTCATCATTTCTGTGAGCTTCTCCTCGGTGAGATACCGCGAGTTTGCGACACACGGCTCGGGGAGCACCAGAAAGATGCTCGGAAAGTATTTCTGAATGCTGGCGTCGGTCGTCGGTTCGGAGCTCTCGTCTGACGTTGATACCATGCTAGGCTCGTGCAAGAAATCGAGACACCGGAGCAGCATCTCGCCACGGTCGCTGTGCTGCGGCACATAATTTAGGACCAGTGACAAGCTGATAATGTCGAAGCGGTCCTTGGCGGAGGTGGGCTTTGGGCGCCGCAGGAAGTCTTGCTGCAGGATGCCCGGGCCTTGGCTGTTGAGATCGATGCGCTGCATTTCAAAGCAGCCGCTCGATGAGCACGCATTGTCAATACTAAGTGCGCCGACCTCGAGCATGCGGAGCGGAGCAGACGACAAAAATTCTGGTGTCGTCTTTGGCACTCCCTTCTCGTCCTGTTCCACGCCGAGCCACTGCATGAGAACGCGCGAGCTGTCACCGCCCCTCTCGCGGTGCTGGCCCTGCAAGCTTGCCTGCTGGTAGCGAGCGAGGCCACCAAGTGCTTCGATTTCTGCTGCGATGGCAATCTCGGCAGCCTTGTCGTTGCGCGCCACAGCCTGGAGTCTGCGCTTCTCGAGCTGGTGGTGGCTGTTGATGAGCCGCTTGGTCGTCTTGCGGGAGATGGACTTTGGTTTTTGGGCCGTAGGTGGCCGGCCTGCGGAGAGGCTCTTGACCTTTGTTGTCTTCTTCTTTGCACCCATAGTCGTCGATGTCGTTAGAAGACGATGTTGAGACGGAACTTTCAAAGTTTGTGGCGCGTTTTTATTATTGTTATTGGGGTCTCACAAGCTGTATTTTGGCCACAACAAGCCAGACTCTCATAAATAAACCATTGTCGTTCTAGCCGCGTCGCATAGGAAATATCGGCATATGCGACGAAAGTAAACAACAGATGAAAAGCACGTTGAAGGTGACGATGAGAAAACCGCTTATCGTAGATAAGATGATCAAGCTAAACGATAACGAGATGAGAGAAAAGTGGAGACCAAACAGTCTTTGTCATCTGAATTAAAATCACGTGCACAACTTAAAGTACTAGCCCTAATTTCCTTCACAGCGGAAAAAAATCGGTCCGGCGCCCATTTTCGCAATTTTGGGGGAGAGACCACTAGCGGGAAAAAATAACCAAAAGTTTTCTTGCGATAGTCTGCGTTCTGGCTCTTTTTCTTTTGCTTCACATCTCGACAACCAACTCACTCTCGACCATTTCACTCGACAACAACCCCCTCAACAACATTCGAGATGGCACCGAAGACTCAGGCTAAGGGCAAAGGTAAATACCTGTCGACATGAAGAAAGGCAAATTCGATCGCAACAAGGCGCTGGTCGCTTTTTGTGATTGACACCCCTCCCCGCCTCTTCATTCCACAATCATTGTGAATCCGGACTCTTCCAAATGAAAGCTCTGCAATACGGTGTTCGTTCGACTACGGCATTTCTCTCGACTATCTATTCGCTTCTGCCAATGGCCGACTGTCCTCGCTTCCCGACTCGACTTTCTCTCTCAACCCCCGTGCGACATCGGGACGGGATTGAAAGACGACACCGAAAGGATGCGATCGGGATGCGTGGATGCCGGAAGGTCATTGGCAAGGCAAAGACAAGAAGGGATTGAGGATGGGAGCAGGGCAGGAGGAGGGCAGGTGTGGAGGACATTTGAGATGATGGTGGAAACAAACAAGATCGAGTGACATCTCTTGTCGTCAAACCTCTCGATTCTCTCTTTTCCTCCCACCACAACCACCCCTCCTGCTCTCCCCATTCACACTAAAAGAAATAAACCAACAGCGACAACCCACAGCAGCAGCAGATTTTGCGAGTTCTTCTCATTAAAGAGCGATTGCTGATTCTCGGCTTTTGTTATATAGCGTCCCAGAAGGCTACCGCCGCTGCTAAGGCTGCCCTCAAGGGTGTAAGTTTTCAGCCGCCCCTCTAGATATCTACAGATCATGAACAGCACCCTAACTTGCCCCAGGCCTCCGCCCACAAGAAGCAGAAGGTCCGCTACACGACCAGCTTCCACCGCCCCAAGACTCTGCAGCTGTCGCGTGCTCCCAAGTACCCGCGCAAGTCCATCCCCCATGCCGTGCGCCTGGACGAGCACAAGGTCATTGTGCACCCCCTCAACACTGAGAGCGCCATGAAGAAGATTGAGGAGAACAACACCCTCGTCTTCATCGTCGACGTCAAGGCCAACAAGGCCCAGATCAAGCAGGCCCTCAAGAAGCTCTACGACATTGACACCGTCAAGATCAACACCCTGATCCGCCCCGACGGCACCAAGAAGGCCTACGCCCGCCTGACTGCCGATGTCGATGCCCTCGACATTGCCGCCACCAAGCTGGCCCTCGTCTAAGCAAATTGATTTGCTTTTGTGAGGTGCTTGTTTTTTCGCGCTGGGAGTCAAAAAAATTGGGGACAATGGACTGGGTAAAAAGGATATCCGTCCCCAACAAGGAAACAAAAAAAGAATTCATATCTACATAAAAATCGAAAAATGTGGAAAACCTAAAAGCGCTTTTTCTGTCTTCTCTTTTATATGAAAAACGAAAGTGACGTCGGAGTTTCTTTGGGACAATTTTGCTTTTCATGACGGCCCCAAGGGAACGGAGCCAGGTTTACGACGGGATCATCCGGGAGACGCCATGGCTTCCTCTTTTGTGGTAGAAACGAAATGCACAACGATTTCTTTTTAATTTTCAGGAGTAACCTCTTTGATTTCTTGGGAATACCATTTGTTGTTTTGCTCATCTTACCGCTGTGCTGCCATGCCAAACTGATATAAATGATATGAACATCAAATGCATTTGGCAATGTGATGATTGGTTGCTTGCATTTCATGCCATATATTGGGCTGAATAAGATTGACTTTTATTCCGTATATCATTGACATGAAGTTTAGCTGAGGCAGGTTTAGTTGAGTTGAATTTTTCTCTTTTTTATCGTATTTTGGGGCTTGCTAATGGATATGTAATGCGATGCCCTTATTCTCTGTTCCACCTTCCGCTGAACATATGTCCAATGTTGTATGCCATAATTTCCTAACCATGTCGTATATACTATGTTTCGTTAATGCCAAAACATGCTCTTTTACAGAAGTCATGTCTGTATCATGAGGCAGCCGCTGCGCATAAGTCGTTAAGCGTGCCTTGTGTTCATCCGCTGGTCGTCGTCCCCAATCCGGTCCCCATTCTCGGCTAACATTCTTCCCCTCATGCTTACTGCTGCTGCATGTTGGACAGGAGCTTCGCCGTCAGGATGTTGAGGTCCAGGAACCGCTCGACGCAGTTGCTCATGCAGCTCTCCTCGCCCTTCTCCAGCGTGTTGCTCTTAACGGGGCTCGTGACGCACTTCTTCCAGCAGAGCTCAGTGAGGTTGTGGGTTTCTATCTTGTTAGTGGGCATTCGGGCGACAATAAATGACCATCAGCCAGAGTGGACGGGAACGTACGGGCCTGCACGCGTGTGCGCTGGGTCTGGTTGTTGACAAACTGGCGGAGCTCCTCCTTCTCCTTGTCGGAGAGGTTGTTGACGGCCGAGGCGTCAAAGGGTGAGCTCATTTTGGCGGTGGTGTGGTTGATTGAGTAGGTACTTGAGGCTAGACGTACGTCAAGTCGATTTCTCGGTATCTGTCGCAAGGTAGGTCGTTTCGGGGGCGTTCGAGATGCTGGCGATGCTCTTTGGTCCGGTAGCCGACGTTGGTGGGAAAAAATCGATGTATCCAGATTTCTTATCTTATCGGCACGGGACCACACCAATTATGACCTCAACACTTTATGCGGCATTCTTCATCGCCACACCCATTCAACCATCAATAATTGCAGACAACACAACATCACATTTTATTTTATTTTCGTCATTTGGATTTATAACTTTTATTGTACTAGATTCAAGGAAATAAAATAAAAAGCAGAAACCCCTTCTACAACTCCTCTATCACCGTGGTCTATACTATACGACGTGAGACGAAAAGAGATATAAAATCGTGTAAAGAGAGCAACAATAAAAAAGAAGGAAAAGAGACAACAGAAAATTAGGCGCGCTATAAGACAAAACAACTGGCCCATGCAAACCCTATCTGTATGGTATTCAAAAAATGTAGAGTTCATAGAACCAGACAGGCGATGGGTATGCGCAAAGCAAGAATATTTTGTCAAAGAACGCTGACGTACAAGCATTTGACGAACGATAATGAAAGGACAGGCAAAAAGACAAAGGAAATGGAAAGGCGAACAGCAGGGATCTCGTCTAGATGTACCGCATCCGTCTCGCAAACACGAGTGCGGCAATACAGAAGAAGATCAGGACACCCACAATGCCAAAGAACGCGTGAAGGTTTTCAACGTAGGTGGCAGAGAAGGGAACTTCGACGTTCATGCCAAAGAGACCAGTGACAACGTTCAAGGGAACGATGATTGAGGCAATGAACGTGATCTTGCTCAGCACACGGTTGGTGTTGGTGCCCTGCGAGATGCTATCAATGGAAAGCTGGGCGAGGTAGTTGCTGTGGGTGCGCGACAACATCTTCTCGCAGTGGCCCAGGTTGTTCATCATGGTCACAACGTGATCCTGAATGTCACCCAGGTACAGGCCAATGTCCATGCGTGGTGTCACCTTGTAGTTCTCGTTGCACCGCTTGGTGAACCCGCGAAGGACGTCGGCCTTGCCGCCCAGCAGGCGCATGAGACCCATGACGTTCCGCCGTGTGTTGCCAATCTTGCGCAGGAAGTGATGCATGTCGTCTGTGCGAGCAATGAACACATCGTCCTCAAGTCTCTCCGTCTGCATCTCCGTATCGTGGATGACGGGAGCGAAAGAATCAACAATGTCGTCGATAAGAGCATAGCAGATCCAGTCGGAGCTCAGTGCGACATAGTCCTTGAGGAGGGCAATGCGCGTTCTGACCTTGGAGGCGTGCGAGTTCGGCGCAAAGCTGAAGCTCAGTGTGCCCTCGCGGAACACAATCACGTACATGTGGAACGGCTCGTACTCAATGTCGCCGTCCTCCTCCACAACAACGTTGAAGGACCGGAAGCACGCAAAGTAGTAGGAGGGGAAAAGCTCAATCTTCTCCCGCGTCTCCTGCTGGGTGATATCTTCCACTGTCAGGGGGTGGACACCGAAAGCGCGGCAGATGGCACGCACTTCCTCTTCGGTGGGGCTGTTGAGGTTCAGCCACCAGACACCGTCTGTCTCACCCTTGGGGAAAGTGAACAGACCGCGGACATCCTCGTCTGGGAGCACGAGGCCTGAAAAGTCCGCAGCATGGATCGTCGACTCCCATGCTGATGAGAAGAAGCTGAAGCGGTTGGGGTCAACCGGGTGGCCTGCATGAAGTGGTTTGGCGGGGGCAGCAGGCTCAGCTTTCTCGTTCTCCTTGTCCTCGTCGGCAATCGTTGCCGGCTTCTCCTCCTTGCCGCCCGAGAAATCAGACGGGGACCCAACGAAGTCACCGTCCGCAGTGACCATGGGCGCCTGAGCAGTCTCGTTGGACGAAACTTGAGGCCGCAGATCGGGGAAGACGCGCTCGTTGGCACGGCGCTCTTCCTCGGCGATCTCGTGCTCTTCTCTCTCGATCCGCATGTACGTCTCGAGATAGTCAAAGTCGATGTGCAGATTGTCATCGCGGTGCTCATCGGCAACGGGGAAGCACACATCTTCCTCGGCAGATTTGTTGGACGAAAGGCTGCTCGCGTCGTCCATAAGGACCGTGTGGGGACGGCTCCGAAGGCTACGGCGGCTGCTGATCGAAGCAGGCCGGTGGACACCACTGTGCGCATAACCAGCATGAGAATGAGTATGGGCGTGACCATGGGCAGCGGAAGCCTCATGCTCACCCTCACGCTCCGGCTTGTTCTCCGTGAAGGAGAGGCCACGCTCACGGCGGCGCGCCTCGGCAAAGGCCTTGACGGAGTTGGGAGGCGACATGGAGCGGCGCTCGTGCTCGTCATTCTCGGCAATATCATCATCCGACACGGCCTCTTCGAAATCGCGGACACGGACGCCAGCCTGGATTTGATCCATCTGGCTTCCGTACAGCGAGTCAAATGTGCCACGGCGGGGACGGCTGTTGCGGTGGACAGTGGGCTGCCGGTTGCGGTGGTCGTCGAGCTCGGGGACGGGGGTGTCGTACCCGGCGTCGGAAACGTTCTCCTCGTGGTCAGACATTGTTGCGGCTGTTGCTGGTACGTCGGTTTATTGTAGTCGTAAAGCCAAAGCTGAGCCGGTTGATTGTTTTCTGGAACTCGATTCCTGACAAGAGATATTATCGGCAAGTGTTACAACACACTTCCTTCGGTTTGACGATGTGTCGGTCTGGGACGGAGTCTGGTCGACGTTGCGCTTGGCTGGTGGACTCTGCTCTTCTTCTACTCCACAGTAGAGCGCTCAAATTCACTCGGGGGAAGCCATTCACGGGATGTGTACGGCGCCGGCGGACAGCGGCGTGCGGCTTTGGGCCGCAAAGAAAATGGGTAGTGTTGTTTGTCCCCTATCCTTCCTGGTCCGGCGAGTGCAATATGCAGCTACGCAGGGGTGAAAAGAACAGAAAACAAAAAGCACGCTGGGAAAAAGAAAAGTTGGATAAGCAGTCGGTTGGTCGATGTGTCGATCGGGCAAGTTATGGAGGCTTCTTGTTCACTCCGCTATAGACCCAGAACTTGGGACCGAGGAGCGAACGGGAGAGGGTGAGGCGAAATGCGTTAGGTCCCGCCAACTTGACGACTGGTGGAGTTTCGATAGACGGGGGCGACGTTTCGTCGGGAGACGAGAACGGAGATGGCGCTGGAGGCGTCAGGAGATCGTGCGACTGGAGCAGATATGGATAGATGGCAGCAAAGGCCGGTGCGGTATTTGTCGACGGATCGAAGGAGAAAGCTGGTGGCAGTAAGGTAGCCAGGAGGGGTGGTTTGCGAGGTCAAGGGCTGCGAATAGCCGGTGCTGAAGGTTCAAAGACGACGGCCAAGGACGACTGTCGACTGTATCGTGGTTGGGTGATACGCAAGAGATGCGATCTGACGATGGAAAATGATGGGATAAAAGGAGGCAATTCAAGATTGAAGTGCGACGATTGATAGCATGTGAAGAAGCTTGTCTCACGTCAAAAGGGCTTTGGAGAATCAAATGCCTGGCTGTGAGCAGTGTAAATAAAAAAAAAAGAGGAAGAGAGGTTGTCGGTTGTTCAAAAGTTCAGAAAATAAGAAACAAGAACAGAATTGTTGATATTTAGGGGTGGAGAGAAGAGGTTTGTTGTGAGGACGAGAAAGTGGAAAGATAGTGGGAATTGACATCCGCTATGAAAATTCTTGTTTTTCTGCGGGCAGGCGAAAAAATTTACTTGTGACGGTGGGCGCTGGTGGGTGGCCAAAACAGTGCGGACCAGGTTTTTGGGGGACTCGGGGGAGTACAGGGCACCACCTGTAGGGAGCAGGCCCCGCCAATAACCAGGATTTCGATACATGCGAACACCCTCACAGGCACTGGGGCTAGACCTTTTCGACAATTCTCCCTCCTCTTTCCTCGACTGACCGACAGGTGCTGTAAAAATGATTTCACGGCCAGACTGCCTGAACGGGCTCTTCCAGTAGTCCCTTCCTACTAAGGCTCGTATCAACCATTGGTTACCGTCCCCTCTTTCCTCTTCTTTGTCCACCTCCCATTCGGGGATCTGCCCCTTGCTCATGACTCTTTCCCTTGACGCGGTCGAGCTTTTTGGCGCACCGTAGGCCGCCGCATGTCTAGCGCCCAGGCATCGTCCATCGTTCTTGCCCGTCTTTCTGTTTTTGTCCCAGGACACCATCGTGCCTGCCCGTTTAGCTCTTGCTCTTGCGTTCCAAATTCCAAAGCACTCAAAGAGAGACTTACACAGCAACGGAAAGACGGGCTGAGTCTCGCACACCGCTAACTACCGATGATTGTGGGCCTGGCCAGAACTGAGGGCGGCATTTAGTCAGAGTAGGAACGTGTGCCAGAGGGGCGGCGTCCTATTCGCGAACTGTACGGCAAGCCACGGCCGGAGCCAGTTTCGGCGCAAAAGGGGGTGTGCGACGTTGGCAAGCTGGAGGTTGTTGGGCATTTTTCTATCTTTGCTCGTATTCTCATATTGCCAGTCGTTCTTTCCCGCAACCTCTTTGTCTTCTTTTTTCTACCAGTCGCTCTTTCTCATTTTTTCCTTTTCGTCTTTTTCATCTTCTCATTTTTTTTTCTCTTCATCGGCACGACCACGGCCTGAGAAGGGCAGGTGCAAACCAGCTATCAATAATTCACGAAGAAAAATAGAGAAAGAAGGAGCGGTGGGTTCTGCGTCATTCCTGTAATTGTTATAAACTGCCCCAACGCGGCATATAAAAAGTATGATGAGTCGCGCATGATTTCCCCCAATCAACGTCGTTGTTGGAGGATCTCAGAACCATGCCCAGTTTCCCTATGTAACGCATCTGAATGGACAATCTCAGGTTTGTGTCTTGGTGTGCTACGGCATTCTTTGCATTGACATACCGCACATCCGGAGTTCTGAGTCTTGGCATCAGCCGCACATTGGATGGTGTCTGGGAGGTCTGGGCCAGTTAAATCAGTGGGTCCCGCTAAAGTATCCATATGTACCGTAGCGCGTAAATACAGTGCGAAGCAACCCTGGAGGTACAGTCCTGAAGCCACGTTGGCGACTGGCTGTGAGTGGTCGCCAGGAGCGCCCCTATGGGCTTGAGCTGTCGCGAGTTCCATCTTGCACCGCACGAAGCTACGCCAACGACAACACACGACGACACGAGACACGACCACGACGAGCTAGCCGGCTTCCCGCTCCGATATCTTTGCAACGTAGACAAAAGGACTTGATCTACGAATCTCGCATATATCCCTCACGTCTTTTTACACACACGACACCATGGCCGACCAGCTGCTGGACCAGATTCGGGACGTCGCCGAAGGGCAGATTGTATGTTGGACGGACATCATGCAGCATTGCGAAGGCAGCAGGAACTATCACGGGCTGTCACATGGTTGAGAAGCACATACTAACTTGGAATCAGGATTTTGAGGGCCAAAGACTCTGCGATACGCTGGCTACCGTCCTTCTTTGCGCCGTCGGTGTACGTTACCCTACCTCCGTCTCTTGACCTATCTCTACTTCGTTTTCCTAACGCGCTCTCCCATGCAGGCTATCACATTCATTGTCGGCTACGTCCTGCAGGATATCAAGCTGTCAGTTTACATCGCCCTCGGCGGCACCGCCCTGACCTTCCTTGCCATCATCCCGCCATGGCCCTTCTTCAACAAGCACCCCGTCAAGTGGCTTCCCGTTGGCGGAGGCAACACCGCCCAGAACATTAGCATACCACAAACGATTGTTGTCGACGAGAAGGCGATTCGCTGATATTGATATGCGGACGCGGAGCACGACAAGGCGGCCGGCATACGCGACCTACGAGGCGAACAAGAGAGCACATTGTATTTTAGCGTATTCGTAGGTTCATTCACTTCATTTGCGGTGCAAAATGGGCCTTTTGTTCAAAGGAAACTGAAAAAAATACAACTATAACGAATTCATAACACTGCTTTATCGTTCGGCAGTTTACCCTATCTGCATAGAGAATCTGGTGCCGATAATATCGTGGCATCGTTTCGCCAAATTGGTGAATCGTGCCTAGCTCGAGCCCAACGTGACATACAAAGTGCAGTGCACCAGGCTGTCACGAAAATGCCAATGGCCTTTTATCTCGTATCTCTCTCACACGGCACATGGCAGAATATATATGCCCAAGCCTGTCGTTCGGGTTCGTCGTCGTGACCTGCAACTGGCAGTGTCGTATATTGACTGGCGAGCCCTTGATTCATCGTGCTCGCATGCTTCGCCTAACGACCGTACTTTTGGAACTCCCAATCTCTGTTATCGAGAGGGCACACTTGGCGTGCCTTGAGCCAGCGGGAAATGCAGTGGAAGTGGAACGCATGCTATCAAGGAGGTTAGCAAGTGTCTGGGCCGAACAGTTCTTGGAAGGTAGAGAGGAAGCACTTACATTGCAGATACCCCATGCGACGGTACACTCTTCACTCGTAGCAGAGGACTGGTTCGCCTGACACTCAATGCCTGTTCCGGGGAGAAAGTTTGCAGTTAGTAGACTGTCGTATCCGTGGGGTTCGAAGAAGCTGAGGTATATGATGCTTACACAAATCCATTATGTGATTTCTGCAAATGGCGCAGTTGTCGACAACAATATCCCAGGCCCAGAGGGCTACGGCGTTCCACTGTATCAAGGCAGACAAAAGTCAGTATATGCACTTCCATTTCTTCCATGGTCTTGTTGTCATTCGTCGGACAAGCGCCCAACAGACAGCTCGGCTTCGCATACCTTCTTCACCTCGAAGCGCTTCTTATCGTCGAGGGCCTTGCCACCTTCGCCGGCGGTCTTCTTCTTCGCGACGGCGCTTGATGGCGGCGCGTCGGCCATGTCAACGTCGGCCATTTTGTGTGTAGAAATAAATGTGATGTTGTGTTGGAGAGGCTCGATGTCGGTCTCTTCTAGTCTCGAAAGTCAGCAATGTACGATCCACAAGCTTCGTGATATCTGGGGCAGGCAAGGTATGAGGCGAGGACGGCTCTCCTGTGATAGGTGGGCACCGCATGTTCGATGTGCAAGCAGAGGACGGCATTCCAAAGCTTCCGGAATGCTTTGCCCGGACGATCGCTGGATTGCTGCCTCGCACTCCATCTTTTGGCTCTGGCTCTTCCCATGTGGACTTACCGGCGTCAAGGAGCTATCGCCGTGGTGGGTTCCGGAGGTGTGTTTCGCGGGCCAAATCGAATAAGAGTATATAGATATAGATGTGGTGAAGCTTGCCGAGAGCAACAAGGAGGCGTAGAGGTTGACGTTGTTTGCAGTGGTGACGTGAGTGAATCGTGAGAATGGATGGATCGTGTGTGGTTGACAAGGCCGACAAACATTCAAGGCAGGCAAGGCCAGCCCCGCAGGCGTGCTATCGATTTGCCGCCTTAGGTAAATGGAGGCGGTCTAGCTTCTCCAGGCGGTGGGGGCTTTGTCAGGCTGGCAGGCACGCAAAATCGTTGCTGTGTTCAGGGCCTCGTCACAGGCACCCATCAAGGTTGTGAAGGGCCCTGGCTGGCACCTTGTTAGGCGGTTAGGCGGCCGTTTTGCTAGGGACCGCTCAGTCTTTGTTCCTTCTGTTTCTGATGGGAGCCCGCTATTGGCCAGCCAGTTCAGCTAACCACACCTGCACGTTTTTGCCTCCTTGGACCTTCCCTACGAGTGCTATGACATGCTTTGATAACAGCGCTGAAAACTGACAAATTGCGCCTTCGGCGCATGAGCGTGCCCCGCCACTGCGCCTTTGTGACTCCACGGCAACAAACAAATTCCGCGCCTTCCAATCCGCCTTGTAGCGCAATGGCGTGGCATTCCGTCGACTTTGACAAGCGCCATGAGCTCTTTCCCAGCCGCCTCCCCCTCCGTTTGCTCTTTCCGCCCTTTGCACGGCTGATCTGACGATTCATATTTCCTCCTCCGACACACACAACATCCATTCTACTCTTATTCTCCTCTCAAACCACAACAGGCCCTCTCCACGACCACGACACCGGCCTTTCTCTCTCTTCCGCCCTCTCTCCCTTCCCTCGTCATTGACGACAATCACAGTGAGTTTTCTGGCCCCGGCTTCCACATGTCAATAAGAGTCAGAACGCGGAACTGATCATACGGTTGATAAGAAACAGCTTTACCGTCACACTTTCTCTTCCTGATTACAATCAGCTTTCCGCCTCTCACGACAACGACTCGCCTTATCTTTCCTACCTCAGCGCGCGCCGAGCTAGCCCCACGCGGTCATTTGACGTCCTCGGCATTTCTCCTCTCTGCCGGCGACCCGACGAAAGCAATCGCTCAGTCTTGACTGAACACGATCCTCTCAACCTTTTCCTACAGACTCTATGCCACGAGGCAGCCAATCATTATTAACAGCACCACAACAGCCCGACAGTGGCCGGCTAGATTACTCTTATTTTGGCCATTCATAACCTATCATCTTTAACTCAACCACACCTCCCAAACACCCATACACACAGTTTTGCCTCCCATGGCCGACCCACCATCTACGCAGGTGAAGCAGACACCGAATCGCCGCAAGGCTGGTGCTAATGGCGGCCGCCGACCCAATCGCAAGAACTATGCGTCCGAAAACGACGTGGCAAAGGCGGACCCCAGTTTCCAACCAGACTTTGCACCGCGGAGCAACAACAGAAGGAAAAACGGCAACAATGGCAACAACGGCGGCGGTGACGGTCCGACGACGCCCCAGAAGTCACAGAAGAATGCTACTGCTTCCAAACCCCAGGCACCTACTACACAGCCAGCACCTGGCAAGGGCGGTAACCGCAACAACAGGAACCAGTCGAACAACAACCCGGCCTCTCCTCCCGCTAAGAACGGCCGGCGCACCCCTCCTCAGACTGCCGGCCCGAAAACTGCAGGGTCTATGGCCACTGTCCCAGCATTTGCCGGTGCAACATTCCATGCCTCGCCCGCTCCATCGTCATTACCGCTGCCCAGCTTTTTCACAAAGACCAACTCGCCAGGAACGCCCAGTGCTCGCCCTGCAAGTGGCCTGAGTCAACAGCCATCTCCGCCCGCATCGGATACCGAACTGCCTTCTGCTACTGCCACGACAGGAAAGGATGGCTCGCTTGCTGCAAGCGGACGGAACCCTCTTTTCCCTGCCGCCGGTGCTAGGATCCCACCACCTCGGGACGAGTCTCCTCTGGACCTTATTTTCCGGGCTGACCGGGCAGAGAAGGAGCGGAACCGGCGCGCGAGCTCAGCCAACATCTACGGAGCCCCCGTAGGCCCCTTCTCACCGCCTCTCCAATCTCAGGGAATGGCCGACAACGCCAACAGCAATACCTTCCCCCGTGACTTCGCTCAGCAACATCAGCAACAACAGTCAACTCGCCGGCCCGGTCCGACTCTGCGTACATCGTCTTCGGGTATATCGGCTGCCGAACTCGACGGAACTCCTGGCCAGCCGATTTTACCTTCGTTTGCAACGCCATTCAACGACCGGATTCGTGCGGCTCGCCCGTCCGAGGGTAAGGCACCGTCTGGCATGGGCCCATCTGGATTCCGAGACCTTGCAGCTGGAACTGCACCGCCCCCTCCGTTCTACGGTGACCGGAACTACCAGCAGCCGCCTGCAGCTGCCGTTGACGATCGCAGCGAGGCTCTCAAGAAATATTTGTTTAAATCAGTTGCCGCACCAGCTCAGCCCCCTGCGCAGTCCACTTCATCAGCGCCGACAACCCCTTCTCGTTACCCAGGCCCTCAGGGTGGCACTCCGCAACAGATGTATGGCGGGTCGCCATACCAGAATGCATATGCTGCAACTCCTGCATCGGGCACGCCTAATTACAATGGCTACCCAAATGGACACTACCAAGCGGCCCCGAACCGGCCGAATGGCAACACCAATGGTGATTCTGCCAATTTTCTAGCCATGGAGCAAAGCCTTCGCCAAATCCTTAAGCTGGATTCGTCCTCTGGCAACGGTGCTCCATCGCCGGGCGTTTACCGCCAATCTTAGCGATCGGATCTCGTCATCTCCGACTCGCTTAAGAGCAAAAGATCAAGCTACAAGGTGGACACAACCCTCAAGTTTAGGGTATTGTCGACCTAGCTTTGGTCTCCTCTAGCAGCACATATATTTAACGCTGCGGCTAGTTGGTTATGAGGTTCTTTATCTGGTAGTTTTATCTCTATCAGCGTTGCTATCTTCCCGTTTTATGCGCCTCATTTTATTGCGTCTGCATTTTTATCGCATCCTTGCGAGGACAGGTCGTTTATTGCATTTGGGCGGAAACAGGGATTTCTCTCGACGATTGCCAATTTTACATTGCGAGCGGCGTCTGCTTTTCTTTTGTTGCCGGTCAATCTGGATGCGTTTCCTGTTTTTGTTTTACTATTTCCTTCGGCGTCTTGTTTTGAGCTTTGCTTCGTTATTTGCCGTCTTTTTTCATTCTGCGTTGATGTTCTTCTCTTGTTGTCTTATTTCGATGCTTTCTTTCATATTTTCCCTTCCCACTCTTTTACTGTTTTGTTTTATTACCCCATGATATCCCCTTTGTCTGTTACTCTGCTTCCTGCCAACCTTGGCGCTTCTTTGGCGTCAAGGTTTCTTGGTGTTTCGACGTCAACAAATATGGCGGCAGGCACATGATCAAACGGGGACTGATGAAGGAAAGACGAAACGGATTCATCGTCCGTCTTGTTCTATCCTCCCCACAAGCATGCATACTCTAGCACGCTCTACGTACACATTTCCTTTGTCACGACACCTCCTTTCGTTTCTATTTCTCATCATTATTTCCTCAACATTATTGCTTGTTATAATTTAGTTAAGCCGGTTTGGAGCACGGGTGGGATGCATTGCTGGCAAGGTTCTGGGCCTTTATCTCACGGGTTTTTATTGTCAGCGGAACAGGGGTGTGGGAATGGATTCTGGGATGGGGTTTGGAATGATTTGACGTAGCGTGGCCACGGATGGCACCTGATACCCAAGGGCGGCATCGATTTGGAGTTTGTCGGGTCTTCTTTCTACCCTTCTCATTTTTGAAGGGTGCAATGATTCTACCTTTAGCGGACTCGGGTCACCTTTGGGGCGTTTGTTACCATCAAAAGCGACATGGAGCGACATTCAGTTTTCTGCCTCGTCTCTCTACATCGACACTCAGCACAAAGCCTGCCTTCCATGGCTGGGCCATTACACCTTGGCACATCCTGTGCACCAATATCGTCTCTTTTTTCGACCAGACTTCATCATCGTGTGCTGTGCACACCGACAACAAGATTAGCGACGGTCTTTACGAAGCGATGGGAACAGCATTTCCCACTCTTAGCTCCTTGCAGGAGCAAAGACACAAGAATAGCGAGAATGGAGGAGATGGGCTTCATACCAAGACCCTAGTGGGAGGGCGATGGGTGTTTGGGAGACTGCTGCTGATACAAAAAGCTGCAGTACCTCGCTAAATTCAGAGAGGAAAATAACTCCGAAAAGAACAAAAAATCATAAAAAGGAAAAAAAAACCTGGGTGGTGGATGATCGAGGAGCTTGTTTGCACTGAGGTGTCAACCAGGTTCTAGAGCAAAACGCCAATCATTTTCGATAGCCATATCAAAATACAACGAAAATCACCCATCTATAAGCAGTGCTTTGTGACATATCCAACGACTAATAGACAATTTATTTATAAGCTGCGAGAAAACTCGGCTTCAATATCGAGATCGAGAAGTAAATAAAGGCGACGATATATGATGTACTTGGTGACTAATCTGCACGTGACCGTCCGGGCCATTCGTGAATATGCACAGTGTCGAACATCCTGAAGCTTCATTTCCAGACACAAATTCCCGTAAACCAGTATTACCACCATCAAATCTATATTTTCGAGTCGGCGTGTGTCTTATTGAAAACTCTGATACTAGAATCGTTTAACAAGTGAGCAGGGCTCCTTGACATGTCGACAGGACACTAATAAGACGCGCTTCTTGAGCCAACTTTATGTCACGCTCTTCTCGCCTTGTACGTCATCTTCACGCCCATCTTTTCCCATCAAAAACCATCCATTTTGTGTAGGAAAGACTTAAAAACATAAGTACTGACCAAAACTTGGGACCACAGCTCGTTTTTGCAACCGCTAGAGCGTTACTTACCCAGCCATTGAGCTCGAGATATCCATTCATAGGGGCTCGTTCACACACATATCATCAGATTTACAGCCGCAAGACAGCTTTGCCCGTCTTGCCATCCATACCTTTGACTTCCCTCTCCCAGATTAGGATGGACGAGCTGTCCTTACGCCAGCTCAATGGGGACGAAGATGAGGATGAGGCTCTGAGACGCGCCTTGGCCCTTTCAATGGGAGAGACGGGCGGTGCAGCTGACACCATAGGTAAGCTGCGCGTGAACTGGATCTGATGAATTGCGACGGGGCATTAAAATACACAGACACTTGAAAGCGTATCGTGACTGACATATTTCACCATTAGAAGCAGTCGACGTTGACAATGATGCACCAAACGCCAGATCACGTGGTCACGTGAGGTCATTATCAGATGCTACAACTGCGTCGGAGGCATCGACGGCATCGACTGCATCAACCGCATCGACTGCATCAGAAAAGCAGACGCCGCCCAAGACGGTCAGCAAAGAGGACCCATCTAACGGAGCATCGGAGCCTGCCAAGAAGAATACACCGGCTACTCTAGATGAGGTACCTACTGCTGCCACTGTCTCAGCACCACCAGCACCCACATCCACCATGTCACTGCTCGGCCTAGACCGCAAGGCTATGGAGGCAGAGCGCCTTGCTCGCCGGAAAAAGGCCCTGGAGGCTCAACAAAAGGCACAAGGCATCACAATAGTAGACGAGGGTGCGCCAGAAACCAAGGTTGATCTGGCCCAGTCGTGGAAGCTGCAGCCGTCACCAGCGAAGAAGAGGAAAGCAGAGGACGACGTCATTGTCATTGACGATGATGATGTCGTCGAGGTAACAAACGAAACAAAAGGGAAGGGGAAGGATAGCGGATCAAAACCTGCAGCACTGCCCGACACACATACGGCGAGACGGCGCAAGCTCGACTCTGACTCCAAGACCGAAAGCAAAGGAAACTCGTCTTCAGGACCTGCCCAGGGCTCAGCTAGCACAAGGCCAAATCTTCCATACGCAAAGGGTGTTGTGAAGAAGACTTGGGTGCGCGGCCAGCCACGAAAGGGCGACGACATCACTCTCGATGAGATCTGGCAAAAGGACAGCCTGGAGCTGGCCGTGCTCAGCTCCTTCCAGTGGGATGAGGACTGGATGTTGGCAAAATTGGAGATGCCCCGGACGCGTATCATGCTGATTGCATTTGCAGTCGATGAGCAGCAGGTGCGTTGACCCCACTGTTATATACTGATGTTGACGTTGCGCTAACGCCCTTACAGAAAGAGAACATGAAGGCGAACTCGCAAGGCAGCAACATTCGTTTTTGCTTTCCTCCAATGCAAGCAATGGGATGCATGCATTCGAAGCTGCAGCTGCTCAAGTTTCCAGGGCACCTTCGCATCGTTGTACCGACTGGAAACCTCGTCCCCTACGACTGGGGAGAGAATGGACTTCTGGAGAATGTGAGTATATGTTGCTGCCGCATAATATTGCACCCTTTCTAACAAATTGATGTAGATGGTCTTTATTATCGATCTTCCCAAACTGCCAAAAGGCACTTCGCCACCCGAAGGCTCACAGACGCCCTTCCTGGAAGATTTGGCATACTTTCTCACAGCCCAAGGCGTCGATGCACCGATGGTGAATAGCCTACGAAACTATGACTTTACACAAACGGCACCATACGCATTTGTGCACTCCATGTGCGTTCCCCTGAAATCAACGTTTTTTTGACTGCTTTCTTCTAACCGAATTAGGGCCGGTTCTCATATGGACGATGCATGGAAGCGCACCGGATACAGTGGTCTGGGCCGAGCAGTCAAGGCCCTAGGTTGGGCAACAAATAGCCCCATCCAGGCCGACTACATTGTCAGTCCCGTCTTGTGCTTTTCCGATATAGTATTTCTTTATTCCAACTAACTTTTATCCAACAGACTGCTTCTGTCGGATCCATTTCGGACGACTTGATTAACGCTTTGTATAACGCGTGCCAGGGTAAGAGAATGGCTGCCGTCACCTGATAAAACAAAAAAGATAGTACTAACAGTATTCCTCACAGGCGATTCCGGAATGAAAGAGCTCGAAGCAAGATCAAGCAAGCCTCGTGGTGCAAAAGGAAAGAACGCCATTTCATTCTCCGCTCCGAATCAGAATAGCCCCAAGAATCGTCTTCGGATGTACTTTCCATCTGAAGAGACAGTGGACAACAGTCTTGGAGGCAGAAACGTAATCTCCCCCGTGTCTCTAAGACTATATGTCTACTAGGCTTTGTTTGCTAACATTTACAGGGCGCTGGAACGATCTGCTTCCAGAGAAAATGGTGGGATGCCACCACATTCCCACACACAGTTCTTCGCGATGTTCAGAGTGTACGCAAGGGCGTACTACTGCACACCAAGCTTTTGCTAGTCCGTACAGGAAATACCACACAGGGAGAAGGTTCCGACCAGCCTGCCCGTCCTCCTGGATGGGCTTACGTCGGCAGCGCAAACATGTCGGAAAGCGCATGGTAAGTGACAGTTAGGACCGTTGGTCACACATTTCCTTACACTTTAAACGACACAATCTCTAACATTCAAAAGGGGCCGCATGGTCAAGGACAGAGCTTCCGGGAAGACAAAGATGACCTGTCGCAACTGGGAATGCGGAGTCTTGGTACCTGCTTCGGTGGAGGACAACAACACCCCGCCCTCCATGGGAGAAGACGAAAAGATGTTTGACATCTTCCGTAACACACTTCCTGTACCTATCGAGTCTCCAGGAACCAAGTACACTGATGACTCGGGCGAAAAGAAAAAGCCTTGGTTCTTCTTGGAAGCATAGAATATTGTCCTGGGACCTGGAAATACGGTCCAGCAGTGCAGGCCGTTTTCTTCCTAGCAATATAATAGAGCCATTTCACATTTTGCATCATATCTCTTGACACTCTCTTTGTGAGCAAAACTAAGTGATGTAAATGCTACTTCCAAATTAGGAAATATGTTATTGTACGAAGAGCCCAGCCAGCCAATTAGAGACACGACCTTTTACCTCCTCCTCCCTTCTCACCATATGCTACGGTCGCAGTCAAATTTTTTACGACATACCTTTAGCCTAAGCTCGGGCGAAACTATGAAGCAGTAGTTGTTTCTAGGAATATGATTGAAGCTGTCAGTATGAACTTGACGATCGGGACTCTTGAAACTCATTGAATTAGACCGCAGCATGGCCATCTGGGCTTCCCTATATGCGTGATTATTGTACGAAACCAGTTTCACTAACGAATTCCAAAGAGACAATAAATCTATTTTGATATTATCTCTTCGTATATATATATATTTCTTTCTTTATTCGCTATTTATTGTCGTCGTGTAGGTACAGTTGGCTTACACCTCGCTTTTCAATGTGCATCACGTGACATAACCGCCCCAAGCAATACGCCATCGCCCACTGAAGAAAAAAATCGCATCCTACCTGAGATGTTATCTTATCGCTACTTTACTCAGTAAAAGGGTGCACAACAGCATTGCATACCAGCGACGAAAAGCCAGGATTCAATCCCGATTCTCGAGATAGCCAAAGTCTGCAGCTTTTTTGCTTCTTCTTCGGCCCCGACCCAATTCGCTTCGACACATGAAGACGGCACGACAAACCCTGCCGCTGCGGCAGGGCCTTTCGAGCTTCTGCTTGTCCCACCCCAACACATCAAACTCGACTACTTTGCGACACCGGAGATGGACACCACGCACAGGGTCAGGATTAAGGGTACAACGGCGCGGGTTTGCCGACGTGGCTTCCGGCTCACGGCCTCCATTTGACGTGGTGGTTGTCGGTGGCGGCCATGCCGGCGCAGAGGCGTGTGCGGCGGCAGCACGGTCCGGCGCGAGGACGGCACTGATCACGCCCAAGATGGACAACCTGGGCGTGTGCTCGTGCAACCCGAGCTTTGGTGGCATCGGCAAGGGCACCATTCTGCGAGAGATCGACGCGATGGACGGCCTGTCGGGACGGATTATTGACCGTGCAGGCGTGCAGTTCCGGGTGTTGAACCGGCGCAAGGGTCCGGCCGTGTGGGGTCCACGAGCGCAGATTGACCGTGCGCTGTACAAGGAGTACATGCGTGCCGAGCTCGAGGCGTACCCGAACCTGTCGATTGTGGAGGGTAGCGTCTCAGATATTGTGGTTGCGCCAACAGAGGCAAATGCTGCACCAACAGACGGCAGCACACTTGCTGGAAGCCGGATTACCGGCGTGCGCCTCGAGTCTGGCGAGTTGCTTCCGACAAGCCAAGTTATCATTACAACGGGCACATTCTTGGGCGGCGAGATCCACATTGGCCTCGAGGCGTATCCCGCAGGCCGCATGGGCGAGGCCGCCACGTTCGGCCTCAGCAAATCGCTGCGCGAGGCTGGGTTCCAGCTAGGCCGCCTCAAGACCGGCACGCCGCCACGGCTCGACCGCAAGACGATTGATTTTGGCATCCTGGAAGAACAGCCGGGCGACGAGCCACCCGTGCCGTTTAGTTATCTGAACGACAAGGTCGACGTCGACGGCAACCAGCTTTTGTGCCATGCGACATACACCAATGCGGCCACCCACGACGTCGTGCGCGCCAACCTCGAAAAGACGATCCACATTCGCGAGACTGTCAAGGGCCCGCGCTATTGCCCGTCGCTCGAGTCCAAGATTATCCGGTTTGGCCACAAAGAGAGGCACATTGTGTGGCTCGAGCCCGAGGGCTTTGATAACGACGTCATCTACCCCAACGGACTGTCCATGACGGTCCCCGCCGACGCACAGATCGAGCTGCTGCGTACGATCCGCGGCCTTGAGAACGTGACAATGCTGCAGCCGGGTTACGGCGTCGAGTATGACTACGTGGATCCGCGCAGCCTGAAAGCGACGCTCGAGACAAAGGCCATTGGCGGTCTGTACCTGGCCGGCCAGATCAATGGTACCACGGGCTACGAAGAGGCCGCCGGCCAGGGTATTCTGGCGGGCATCAATGCGGGTCGGGCTGCCCAAGGTCTGCCTGGCGTCCGTCTGTCACGCGCCGATGGCTATATCGGCATCATGATTGACGACCTCATCACCAAGGGCGTCTCTGAGCCATACCGTGTCTTTACCTCGCGGTCCGAGTTCCGCATGAGCTCTCGCTTCGACAATGCCGACGAGCGCCTGACGGCCAAAGCCAGAGAATGGGGCGTTGTCGGCGACCGTCGCTGGGATCGGTTTGTGGCCGACCGCGACCAAACCGCCGAGCTTACTGACATGTTGCGCAACCTCGTCATGAGCGCGCCCGCGTGGCAGCGTCTTGGCTTCAACGTGCGCGAAGACACCAAGAAGCGCAACGGCCTCGACATGATGCGTGTCACGGGTGTGGCTGGCGTTGAAGACCTGATCACCCGCGGCGCTCTGCCGAATGGCGACTCCGTGCTCAACAACTTTGCGCCGCACATTCGCCGCCGCGTGTCGATTCATGCCCAGTACGCGCCCTACGAGGCTGTCCAACAGGCCGAGCGGGTGCGGTTTGAGCGCGACGAGGCGCTGCAGCTGCCGACGGACCTGGACTATAATCAGGTGTATGGCCTCAGCATTGTCGAGAAGGCGACGCTGGCAGCAACAAAGCCTGAGACGCTAGCCCAGGCGCGCCGACTAGAGGGTATGACGCCCGCCGGGTGTGTCAGGCTGCTTCGGTATGTGAACCGCGTGCAGGGCCACGTTGACCGTGAGTTGGAGGAAGGTGCTACTGTTGCTGTGCCGGCAGATGGCGACATGGCGACTGTCGATGCTGAAGCACGCGCGGCCGATCTGTAGGGGGATGACGGAATAGACAACACAATCTGTACGATATACAACGACGACATGGACATTTACATAGAGCAAAAAGCATTTGGGTTTTGGTGTCGGTTGGCATTTTGATATACTCCTTTTTATATACTTATTCATGATATACACTTTTTTTAAATTGTACTTTTTAAGATTCCAATGACAAGATGATGAAGCTATGATACAGAAATACACAATGCAAATACACAAAATGCAACATTAAATGACGCCCCTGCTCCTTTTCCGCTTTTCCGTTTACTTTTTACCACCCCATGTTTTTAATTCACACAACCGCCCGACATGCTCATGGTTTCTTGGCCTTTTGCGACAGAATCTTGACGGCGTCCTTGCTGTACACATAGCTCGCGCCGCTCCATACTGTCGTCACTGCCACAATGTACTGCAGCACTGTGAGGGCAGGACCCAGGTCGTACGGCCCACCCAGAATCGCCGCTGCCGCACCCGTGCTCGCCGCCAAGACGGGAGCCGCCGTCGTCACGCCCATCAGTGCCAGCTGCAAGAACGTATTGTACTTGCTGATCGTCGTCGGGCGCACCTCGGCCGACGGCAGCGAGAAGTCCCAGTACCGCGAAAACGTCTTTGGTGGCGGAAGGGAGACCCAGCGGTAGTAGATGGCGGAAATGGCCAGCCCGACATCTCTGCCGAGAATGAGAACGGCGAGCCACATGGGCAGGCTACCTTGAGCCGCGAGACTAATGGCCAGCACCGTCATCAGCACCTTGTCGGCCATGGGGTCGATGACGCTGCCGACGACTGTGTGCAGGTTCCAGTGGCGGGCGATCCAGCCGTCCAGGACGTCGGTGACGGCGGCGGTGGCCAGCAGCGACAGAGCCCAGCCGGGCTGGTCGGTGACAATCAGGTAGCCGATAACTGGCGCGGCAATAAGGCGAGCAGCCGTCAAAAAGTTGGGGATGGTGTAAATGTTTTCGTGTTTGGTTGTTGTCGTCGGCGGGAGTGTGGGCGCAGCGGTAGCGAGATCGGTAGGTGATGAGGAGGAGGAAGAAGAAGAAGATGATGACGAAGGAGAACTCTTGTTGGAGGTAAGGCGCACGTGCCGCTGTTGCCGTAATGCGCCCGACAGGAGACCGGGAAGGAGCATCCGGCGGCCGGAAGTATGCGCACGTGACAGTATCGCTCCTGCCGACGACAGTGACGGGGCCGTAGACAGTGACCTTGACTGGCCCGTCGCTTGTGTCTGCGATTGCGACTGCGGCCATACAGAGGCCAGTGTAAACGGCGACAGCGACGAAGCCGGCGCCGACGACGACGACGACGCAAAGACAGCAGCCGCCCTCCGGCCGCCCTGGCCACAGCCCGTCGAAAGTCTGAGCATTGTTGAAACAGAGGGGAACAAAAAGAATTGGCGACGGCGAGACTACAACGAGCTCAGCGGGCGGCGGTTTCAATTGACTGGCTTTATGCCCGGCTGGGTTTGTTGCGGTCGTGTGGCCGTGGCCGGTCCAGAACGTAAGACGGTTGTCCCGAAAAAACGAATGACGCAAAAGACTGATGGGGAAAAGAATTATGAAAATTCGGGGCCCCAAACGTGAGAAAATTCTAGCGCTGTTCACTGGCTGACAACTGGCGAGAGGGGGAAAGGCTACCGCCAACATGGGCAGGTGTGTCTGGGGCTAGCGCACGCGGGTAGCCGTGAGTGGGCCTAACGCAGCCTTGTAGAATCGGTGACAGTGGCAGCCAATGATTGGATAAACATAACGATATCCAAGAAAATAAAAAGAGAAATGAAGACGAACAAAGTATCTATTGATCGTTCAGTGATGAAGGATGGAAGCTAATTGTAAAGAAGGCTAAAGACGCAATTCAAACATGAAAAAGAAACATAAACAAGGAGACATTGTAACGCCATCCCAGGAAGGCAGCTCCTCCAAGAGAAAGATATTTATCACACCAATTCCACGTAATAATTCCAGTGTTTATCATAGTCTACCTCCGGCCAATCTCCTTGCGCAGCCGTCCTGCTGCTGTCGTCGGTGGTGGCTCGGGCCATGAGGACACCGCATCGTCAACCTCCTCCCAGAAGCTTTCGGCATTGTGGATCGTTGTTCCACCGAGAACGATGCGCACTCCCGGCGTTGACTGGTTGAGAGTAGCCACCGTCTTGGCCTCTTCGTACGTAGCGCCGCCCACCATGAAAACAATAATGTCTTGGGGTTTGTCGCGCGTTGTCCCGTCGACAAAGGGGTACTGCTGCTCACGCAGGCGGCCTTTGATCAGGTTTTGGAGGGTCGTCTCGAGCAGCGGCGTGTGCATCGTATACACATTGTCGACGCCCTTGAGACCCCGCAAGGCCTTGGCGCCGCCGGCAAAGATGCCCGAGGACTCGAAAATGTCGGCAATGCCCCCCGCCCCGGCGGCGCCAGCGGCGCCGGGAGTCTGGAGGGAGTGCTGGAAGGCCAGCAGTTTGGCAACAAGGTTGGCCTTGCGCTGGGGCACATTGCCGGCAGCTGTCAACAAATCGACGAGCATAGCGACGTTTGTCTGGCCCTGCTTCTCGTAGCGAAGAGCGTAGAGGGCAACCAGGCCGACCTTGGCCTCGGCCGACACGGACGGTTTTTGGATGAGGTTCTGGACCGTCTTTAGGTCGGCTGCGTGGTTGTCGTTGCAGGCCAGGCTCTGCTCGCACTCGCTGACTTCCAGCAAGTCTTCCTGGCCCACGAGCCGGCTCAGCTCCGAGATGAGGTGGACGTGTTTGCTCACGTTGCCCGACAGCTTGCGGAACTCGGGGTACTCCTCGACAAAGCGCTTCATGTCGGCAATGGACTCGAGGTTCTCGTTGTTCTTGTGCTTGGACTGGAACTGCTCGACGTACTCCTTGACGTTCATACCCAGGTCGCCAAAGTTGAGGTACATGTTCTTCTTGAAGAAGGGGTCCTGGTCCGACGAGAGCACTATCTCGCGGAGTTCAGGCGGGGTTTGAGAAGAAGAAGGGCCTGCGGCACCGGTTCTCGAGTCGCCGTGGGCCTGCAGGTCGACACGCCCGTTGCGGATGCCAAACAGCTGGTGCACCATGGCCTGGTACGTCCATTGTGTGAGGAGAGGCGTCACGGCGTCCTCGCGCCGGTCCAGAATCAGAAGAATGGGCGGCGTGTCGACGGCCCGGAAATCAAACAACGACTGCTCTTCCTGCGTGACGCGATATTTCACTTCGGTCGCCAGCTTCTTGGCCAGCAGACTGCTCTTTGTGTACCGGATCAGCGGCTTCTTCTTAAGGGCCAGCAGCGCCGCCAGCACGCCCTCGGTCGACCGCTGCAGCGCTTCTGGGTTCCACGAGTCCGACGTCGGGCCCCACACGTGTGTAATCGGGCTGCTCGTCGATGCGCGCCCCAGGTCCAGCGAAAAGAGGTCGGGGTTGATCACCACAAAATCGGCAAAGTACTCTTGCACGCGCTTGACCACCTCGTGGTCGTCCGCCTCGGCAAGCCGTTCCAGCGACGACTTCTTAACGATGTTGCTGAAAAACAGGTTGTACTCGCCGTACTTGGGGTCGCGCAGCTCTTCGACCAGAAGCTGTATCGACTCGGCCGAGGGGCGCACAAAACAGTAGCATCGCAGGTGCCGCATCTTTTCGCGGTTGGCGTTGTCGAGCCGGTCAATCAGGTACACCTCGTGGTTCAGCAGGGTCGACTGGGTGGCGGCCGTCGACACAATGGGCACGGTCTCGCGGTCGAGCAGCAAGATCTTCATCTTGGCCGAGATGGTCGCCGACGCTGCTGCCGACGTCCCCGCGCCAGCAGCATCGCCGGCCGTCACCATCCTACTGACATAGCCGGACACGGCCTGCACGACGTCCATGGTGGGGTGTGGAGAAGTTCGAAGACTAGGTAGGGCGAATAGCTAGAAGGAGAGGGGTCGGATAGGAGAAGTCGGATCCCGGATGGATCGGGGGGATTCGTTGATTGCTATCGCAGCTCAGCAACCCGGTCGGAGTAGGCTACCACCGCAGTGGTGCGAAGAATGTCGAGGAAGTCGAGAAAAGGTTCGAAGATCTGTCGTATCCTTTGGCGTGCGAAGTGGGCGTCGAATGGGGAGAGTGTGAGGTCGTGGAATTTCTGGTGAATGCTGGCAAAGAACGAGATGCAGTGCGACGATGCTGCAAATGGAATCTGTTACCGAACTGTCGCCTGTGACGTCCCGCCAACCTGCGTCAGCTGGAACAGCTTAGCTTTGGAAAGTGGTACATATACTCTCTAGTAAAATACGTGTATGCCTTTGTACCCCGATAAGATAAGGCCCAAACATGCGCTAGAACACCGGACAAAGACACTGTTGGCTTTTGCAACCACGTTTTGCTCCACCGCGCAAAACAATGACAGCCGAACAAACACAAGCATCCAGCTCCAGCTCCATCTCCAGCTCTAGTCTCCATGACACACTCACCATAGCGAACACCGTCGGCAACCCGACTGCCCCCATCACATCTGGCGTCCTCACATTGCCTCCGAGCCCTGCCAGCACTCCTCGCGCGGCCATGGTCAAGGACGTCTGCCCGCCCCAGGCGGAGCCAGCGTGCGTCCTCTCTCTTCCTTTGTCTATCTATGGAGATTCTTTCTCGCTAACTTTGCCCTCAGCTTCTCCTTTACCCAGGGCTTGATCGTCGGCCAGCTGTCGGTCGTCCTACTCGTCGCCGCCTTCATCAAATTCTTCATATTTGGCGACCCGCCATCCGCCGAAACAACCGCTTCACAACGAGCCTCGGAACGCCGCTCGCGATCTGATGCCCACAGACAATCTCTCCTCACACTCCGTGCCTCGCAGCTCGACCAGCAGCGGGGTGGCGGCGCTTCAGGCCACGGCCGGGGCGGGCACGGCCACCAGTCCAGCAACGCACACGATTTCCTACAGCCTCCAACGGGGGCCAACCTCCAACAACAGCTCAACAACCGCCGCACGTCCAGTGTGCTCCGCCGCCCGCCCGTCCTCACCATCGGCTCCATCCTCAACAAGACGTACTACCGCGTCGACAGCCACCAGCCCGAGAGCTTGGACTGGTTCAATGTGCTGATTGCGCAGACCATTGCGCAGTTCCGCAACGACGCCCAACATAACGATGCCATTTTGACATCCCTCACAAAGGCCTTGAACGGCGACTCGCGGCCTGATTTTCTGGACGAGATACGCGTCACCGAGTTAAGCTTGGGCGAGGATTTCCCCATCTTTAGCAACTGCCGCATTATCCCGGTGGACGAGGACGGGTATGCAACAAACACCAATGTCAGTGGCAACGGCGGCGGCGGTGGAGGAGCTGCCGGTCTGGCAGGTGCTACACGACTCCAAGCCCGCATGGACGTTGATCTGAGTGATATGATCACTCTGGCCGTCGAAACAAAACTGCTCCTCAACTACCCGCGCCGCCTCTCGGCCGTCTTGCCCGTCGCCCTCGCCGTGTCGGTCGTCCGTTTTAGCGGCACTCTTTCGGTCTCCTTCGTGCCCAGCAATCCCTCCCAGGCCACGCCCACAAAGATGATCTTTGCCTTCTTGGACGACTACCGCCTCGATTTTTCCATTCGCAGTCTTCTGGGCAGCCGCTCACGCCTCCAGGACGTCCCCAAGATTGCCCAGCTCATCGAGTCCCGGCTGCACCGCTGGTTCGACGAGCGCGCCGTCGAGCCGCGCTTCCAGGAAATCGAGCTGCCGAGCTTGTGGCCGCGCATGAAGAATGCGCGCGGTGGCGGCGCCGGCCCGCCGAGCGAAGACGTGTCCATGTCGGACGGTGGTGCGCAGGCTGCAGGTAGTGGCGGTGCAGCAGTGGGCGGCGGTACCGCCCGCACAGGCGCAAATGCGGTGCCAACAAGTGCCAATGTTACTGCTGCTGCCGCACCGGGCGCGGGTGTTGGCCCTGCAAACACTGGCTTGGATGCCCTTCGCCAGGGCCGGCCCGAGTCGCGGGACTCGCGCGATTCGTTTGCCACGCGGGATACACGCGACCCGCGGCGCGAAGCCGAGACTGAAAGCTGGGTCGAGCGGCAAGTCCCGCCCTCTTTGCATCAACATCAGTCCTCACTATCGTCCATTTCCACAGCACAGGGCCAATCGCACACGTCCGGCTATGCCCAGCAGCCACAATACCAGCAGCACACATTACGGCCATCGCAAGACTCGCTACGCTTCCGGAGGCGCTCACGAGCCGACGATGCATTTTCCATGCCTGGCTCACTACCAGACATGAACATGATGGACCCGCACGGTTGAGAAGGGGTTGGGATGAATACAAAAATTTTAGATAAAAATACGCATATAGAGGATGGTAAATATTCACGAGCTTTTTTTGCAGCATTTGGTTTTTATTTGGTTTTAAATTTGCTTTTCGCGGTATTTTTGTTGGTCTTATATTTGTTTAATTTTTCATTTTTCAAAAAAAAATCTGCGAGATTTTGCAATTATTGGATTACGGAACGGGACGCCGGAAAACAACCCCATGTACGGAGTAATACCGCCGAACTTATCTCAACTCACGTACCACTACGGGTGCTTTATAAAAACAGGTTCTTCTTGGGAGTTTCACTGGTGTCACCACGGATATATATGGTCTTAGACAGGATGGGATGGCAAGACACAAGGCTTTAAAGAATTATTGTACATTACTTTTACATACAAGGCAAAAATCACCGCTAGAAATCTATGAAAACATCGTAACGCAAAAAGAGTTTGATAACCCAAAAATGATAATATATCCTGTTCTTCCCTCCTTTCTCGACTCAACATGAGACACATTCATGTCGTCTTTCTTTACCACCCTTAGTGGAAAGACACCAGGGCCAGCGGGCTCTCGGTGGATGTCCACAGATGGCGGTACCAGTAGACAGCGCCCGCCACGAGGAGGACGTAGTAGGCAACGGTCCAGAGCAGGTTGCCCTGAGGCTGAGACGACTGTGCCTGGCCATCGGCCTCGGGGTTGCGCTGCACACGGCCCCAGAACCGCGGCAGGCCCATGCAGTTGCAGAAGCTGTGCACAACACACACGGCCAGCAGGCTGCCGGTGCGCAGGTACAGGAACGTCGCATAGCTGCCAAACAGCGTCGTGTACGCAAACTGGAACAGCGAGCGGAGCACGACGTGCGCCTTGGGCACACCGGGGTGCGTCACCGAGAACTCGTAGGCGTGGTGCAGGTGCGCCAGACCGAACACGATGGGCGACAGGAGAACGGTGCGCTTGATGGGCGTGTGCGCCAACAGCAACGGGGGGACACCGGCGGCGCGGAACAGCACTTCCTCAGTGACGGGGCCGGCGACAATGTTGCGCCAGTCGGCCCACTCGCCCAGCAAGAAAAGAGGGCCGAAGAGGCGGGGGCGCATGGTGCCGTCGACGCTCTCTAAACCGGCCCAGGCGCGCCAGCCGCGCTCGACCACCAGCGACTCAAAGAGGGGGCCCAGGAACAGGCCGGCCGTCAGGGTGAGCGCATTCAGAGTTTCGGCCAGGCCCACGGGGAAATAGCCCATGAGGTGGATGGCGTCAAAGTTGAGCAGGCGGGTGCCGTCGCCGGGTTTGCCGTTGGTGGTCAGCAGTAGGAAAGTGACGACGGAGCAGATGGCGCAGCTCAGGGTGACGGACCCAATGCGGGCGCGGATGACGGAGGGCGCATCGCGGGAGAGGGTGGGCGAGGGCCGGGTCAGGCTCGAGAGGTAAAAGGGGGCGACATAGATGACGGTGTAGACGACCAGGAGAAGCACGGCTGTGCGGGTGGTAATGGGCGGGGGAATCTCTTCTGCAAGCATGGTTGTGGTTAGGACGGAAGAACGGCGTTCAAGTTGATGCGGCGGCATATACATGGTACGATCGGCAGGGGAGTGTTCTTGGTAGCCTTGTCAAAGCCTTGTCGTGATGTGGTCTTGGACCTACCTTTATGCTTGTGCCAGATGTATTTATCGATGAGGCCCTGGACAGCCGGCATGGCGGGCAACAGACTCGAAAGACCGGAAAGCTATTAGGGAACCGAAAGAAGCAGCTCGATGCACCTTTTTCTTTGTCAGTGAGGCTGTTGTAAGGGATGGCGTGAGATTTTGCGATCCGTGCTAACAAGCGCTCAATGGGAACAATAGCAACGGGTTGACTGCCTGGGGATTGAAAGGGCGGCACAATACGATGTACGACGTACGAACAGAAGCAAATGCGTCGGGAAAACGAACAAACGAACGGAACGGGCGAACCCTCGGAAGCTGGCGAGCTGTGGTCAAAGTGACTGACGGCAAAAGGGATACGAGGGGAAGGGGAACAGAGAAGGCTGGCGAACTGGCGACACATGATAGGAACGGAACACGGGAAATTTTGCCGCGTGGTGTTCACCACCTCACCACCTGCCAATTGCTGTCGATTGGTGCGGGGACCCACTGCAGGTGTTCCAATGGTGCTCCAAAGCTGCGCCAGAGCTGCTCCAAAAAGTCGCTCTGTTGCCTCTCCTGGCCTAGAATTCCCGGGGAAGCTCATCCCTGGGCTTCTAGACCTCCTTCGTTTTCTCTCTTCATTCTTTCCTTCGGAATATGTTACGAAAGAAGACAAAACCTCAAAGCTCACCTTGTCCGTGTCAGATTATGGGAAATCATAAATGTCAGACGAGGCTATCCCTTTACCAAAAAGACGCCGACGTGCTTCCTTCGCTTCCTTCTCAGCAATTTGCTTTCTCTCATCTTCTTGTGTTTGTTTTGATACGCGTGAACTGGCCAATTGCAAAAAGGACACCAAGGAAAGCAATGACAAGACGTGAAATTGCAGGTAATATGTGGCTCGATATCGTGAGGAAAAAAAAAAAAAAAAAAAAAAAAAAAAAAAAAAAAAAAAAAAAAAAAAAACGCCCGGACGTCGACGCCACAAAATCGAAATAAGAAAAACAAAACGAAAATAGACAAGACCACAAAACGGCACTTGCTTTTTGTTTGTTTCGAGCTTGCGCGTCTTCGCGTCTCCCGAGTTTCTTCTATTGTTTCTAGTTTGGAGATATTTCCTGCACGGCCTGACCGCAGAACACGGACCTCTGCCATATGCGTTACAACCTGGTTGCCGGATTCCGGCGGCGGGAGAGACCTATGACTAGGTAGCTTTTCTTCTCGCTTGCTGTTCTTGCCGTTTCCTACCCAGCTCTGTCCTCCCTTCTCTCACTGCCGGCGGCTCGCCTGTACTCTGTCTCCTGTGAGATGCACCTGCTGTGCTCAGGAATGCTGTGTAATGCTCGCAAAAGTCTAGGCCATAAAGCCTGGCGTATCGCTAGACGACAAGCCTCTAGTAGAAGGAAGGAAGACAGGGGAAGCAGGGGAACATCAAAGACATTTTGGTGAACAAAATCAACTATCGTGACATCCGAATAGGAGCTGGTAAAGGGGGCTGGAAGGGGTTCAAAAGAAAGGTGAAAGGGAACATCTTCAGCCTTCTTCACCGTCTTTCTCCCCTATCTGTCCCCTGTATTGCTCCATCTTCTCTATTCCTCTTTGGCCGGAGCCATGTCACTTTGCTCCAGAAGGGTCCCTGTTTGGCCCCACGCGAAGACCTTTCCCCCTGTATTTTGAGATGTTGACGTTTCTTGCCCCGTATGTTACCGAAGAGCCGTGACGTGACGGGGCCGGGAGATCATAGGGCGCCGGATTGGGGGTATTGACTTTTTGACGAACCACGTATAGACGAGTGGTTCCTTCCTTTCTCGCCTTTCTCGAGGACTTTGATGGTCACGACTGCCTCACGCATGCGTGCCTGAGCTGATTTGGCAACTGCGGTCGGCTGATCGTATCTTACCGTTCGAAAGAATCAAAAGATGATGGACGGGAAGGCGCGACGACGCAGGAAGCAAGGAAAAGAGGCAAGACAGACAGGATTGGGAAATCACGAAAACAACAAACAGCACAAATCAGCCAACCAAGAAGCCAGAAAAATGTGACTGAGAAAGAAAAAGACGCAAAAGATGCATACTGAAATTTGATATTCACAACAATCACAAAAAAACAACAACGTCGTCGACGACATAACAGCACAAACAACGCAAACAGCGCAAAAAATAGCACAAGCGAGGTGGACATTGTGGACATTATATGCAAGCTGCACTGCTGCGCTGCACAGTCACCTGTCGGATAACATGAAAAGCGGACCGTGGTAAGATGAAGGTGGAAAGTGAGGCTGCAGGCTGATGCATACTGATGCATACTGATGCAGGCCAGACGCAGGGCAAGTCGACAAAACCGTCGTAAACGTCGTAAGGCGAGAGCCACAAAACAACTGGTCCAAACTGTCGGCGAACCTGGTTTGGCTTTTTGGGGGAGTCTTGGAGGAGAGGATCATGATCAGCGAGGACAGAGGGATGACAGCGCCAACCCAAACGGCAGGCACAGACGGCTGCAGCACAGCGAGCCGATCCCCGTTTGAGCGGCGCGAGGCCCAGCGCTGTCTCTGGACGGCAACGTGCATATGACTTTTGGGGTTTCGGCGATCTTTTTGTCTTACTTTACTTGAAGCCTACAGCGTATTGCTCCTCGAAACTTGATGCACTTGAAGGCCGTTTACGAGGGCCCTCCTGCGGCCTCATTTATTCCTTACCCACGTTTGGCTCATCGTCATGTCTCGTGCTTCGTTTTCAGTCTATTTGGTCTCATCTGCCGCCGGACTCTTGGTTCTACTGCATGGAATTGAGACACAAATGTTAGCATGCAGTTAAAAAAAAAGTCGACTACTCGCCGGCTGCCGCGTGTTCACTGAAGCGCTGGGATGGCGACAGCAAAAAGGCGCAGAAGCAACATGTGGAGTACAAATGTCTACTTTGATACGCCGTCGACTTACATGGACAGATAGAGAACGCTAAAAAGGCACCGCGGCTCTGTGGAGTGTCAAGACCAAATAATCCTGGACGGGCGCGTCAGAATTCAGCTACGGTGAAGACTAGCGCAACGGAGACAGGCCAGGCGTTTAATTAGCATCTGGCCCAAAAGACGCGTTTTAGGTTTGGCTCATTGGGGACAGGCGCGTCGAGTGTGGGGTGGTTCAGGGTGAAAGAGGAGGGGGCGAGGACATGGCCAGCCTTCTCGGAGCACCTTCTCAGTTTTTGAGAGATCTTTTCTCCGACGCTCAAAAAATACAGGGCAGAGCTCATTGAAGGAAGTCGAGATACGAAAAGCAACTTTTTGTCAGCTCGAAGTACCTTTTCTTGTTGTTGGATGTCTTTTGTGCCTTCTGTTTGTGGCGATGCAAGCTCGGTACATTCCTTCTTTCCTTGTCTTGCTGTTGGGGCTCTTTGTCTCAGGCAACTTCTTTCCTTCTTCTGTTTCGTTTCTTTTCTTTTTGCTGTCTCGCTGTTTCCTGTTTTGCCTCCCATCATGTTTATTTACATCTGCTCTTGCCATATAAACACCATTGCAATGCTCTTGACAGTCATTGCACTTGCCGTACCTACCAATGCGCCGTAGGTACACCGTATTCGTGCCGAGAATTACTCCTTCCACTTCCAAGACGAAGAATCTCAATGGACAGACGGTCACTCTTTCCCCTTTCCGTGCCGTGATCTCATAGGGCAAGAGCTATCTGGCTGTAATTGCCCTCTTTGCCACGCTTGAACGTGTAAAGTGCTTTGCCCATCCACCGGCGTCAATTTTGTCATGCACTCGGCTCTTTGCACTCCAATCTACCTCCTTTTCTTTTTTCGTCCTGTCATCCTATTTGGCCTTTTTGACTCTCCAAAATGTTTTGTTCACCGTCTCTCAGATGGGGCACAAATGTCTCTGATCCCTCACACAACATGACAAACAAGACATCACTGGCCAACCGTCTGGCGCGCGCTCGACTAGGGGGTACAGACGAGATACACATTCGGTCCCCACGGGACATGGCGGGTTTTATCTGGGCCTCTTTTTTGAATGGGGCCTTTCGCCCACCAGAGTCCCCAATTGGCAATACTTTGCAATACGCCAAACCTGCAAGAGGCAAAAGTCCCCTCCAAAAACAGAGACCTACCAATCTGCTTTCCTGCACCCTTCCTGCAGGCTTGCTGCAGGCGCACTGCAGGTGCATCCCCGTCAAATTAAACCGCTGCAGCTTTGTGGACAGTTGAATCTTCAGCACAAGGGAACACAAGGAGCAAAAGGAGCACAAATGCCACAACGGTGCACCCTTTGCGCACCACTCGAGCCGCTCGCAATACAACGGTATCCGCCACAATGCTGACGCTGGCTCGCCAGTGGTCCAGTGGTCAACCAGCCCCCCAAAAACCCAAGACGACCCAGACATTACCATGTATTACACTCCTGAGCGCTGCATGCTCAGGAGCGGTACTTGGTCCAGACCTGGTTCCCTGTGGGCCAATGGCAGCTGCACTTGTGCCTCGCGATGCCACTGTCTCTCATCTGGGTTGGCCGACTGGGGACCGACTTTGCAGTACTTGGTCAACACCCTGGTCGCTGTCACAAGGTTTCGCGTGCCAGTTCTGAGGAGACAAACAGACAACTGAACCAACAGGGGGGCAAACTCTAAGCTTCTGGCACGCGGCCGGATCTAACCAAGCTTGGTGACTGGTAAGATACGAGTGTACCGTCCATGTCCTTTTTCTTCTTAATTTTTCCTCTTATTCTATTCTCCGTCGAGGATGGTCGGAAAGTGGACGACGGTAAGACGTTTTTTTGTCGAGTTTGTTTGCTCATCTGGCTTCCTTTCTCGCGTACCCCCGTTTCTTTTTGGCCTGTTTCTTTCTGCCAACTGTTGTTTCTGCACGTCCCGGAAGCTCTAGTAGCTCACATCCTCCACTCGATCCTCCTCGGCTGCTTCCTGATATCTTGTGTGCCACCCACTTCGATTTTTCTAATTCTTTCTTTTCCTTCTTTCTCCTCCTCTCCTCGCCCTCATTTTTCTTTCTCGCCAAACCGGTCATTCGTTCACTCGTTCCCGGCCCCGAAACAAGGCCGTTTCTGCAGCCTCTCTCCTTTGTCCACCGTTCTGCTCATCTGCTCATACGGCTATCTATCTGGATCCGGATACACTCCCTATACCCAGCTCCAAACTCCCAGCGGCACGCCCACCATCCCATCTCGATTTTCGGTCTTTTTTCTTCTTTTCTTCTTTTTGTACCCCGTACAAGGTACATCTAATATCTAATACTTCTCGATCGGCTCGTCTGTATGGTCCTTGGTCCTAGAACCCTTGATCAAAGATTAAGATTTCCTTCCACACCCACTTTCCCATTTGGCTGTTATCACGTTGCTCTCCTTGGTCTTTTTGCCTTGATTTCCGTGGTACTCTATATCACAGCCTCTCTCCCATCCCACCTCATCCCCTCGTCCCCTCTCTCCCCATCGAACACCCCCTCGACGTCGAGAACCATATCCCACGCTTTTCCATTAAACCCCTGGTCAGCGTCCCCGACCTCCTCTCAGCTCACCCCCAATCATGCTCTCTTGAGTATCAGCCGAGACGGAGACCGCCTTTCTCTCCGCCTACCTCAAGAACTCCCGCCGGCCCCCTGGTTTTTTATCAGAGCTTGGTCGAACAGCTTGTTCAAACGTTTCTTCTCTGCTTCGTCTCCTATCTTTAACTCTCTTCTTTGACCGCCGGTCACGACATTCCTTTTGGCTTTCCTCTCTCTCCTTTTGCGACCTCTTCTGTTTTATTTCTCTCCTCATCATACATCTTCATTCTCCCCTTGGCTCTGTTATATTACTTCTTTCACTCATTTCATATTCTCGTTGCCTCACATTCAGCCTCCTACGTCCCAATCATTAATATCGACTGTCGACTTTTGTTTTATCCCACGCCCCCTCCCCTTGTTTGCCATATATCTGGATCTGCCTTAATTCTTATTCTTAATGTTTTTCATGCGTTAACGTCAACGTCTTTTTTCACGGTTTCTTCCCTTCTTGTTCACTCGCTACGCTGCCTCCGTTTCCCACACACCCGGCCGCCGGCGCCTAATCTTTTTCTATTCTCGCCCGTATCTATATCGTGGACACGGCAGCAACAGGCACACGCCCCTGCTTGGCTACTCAGCTTGAACGAAGCCCATGACCACGATTACACGACCTTGACGACGACCATTTTATAACGATTTTACGCCCACGAGAAACGTTCATTTGTCTCTTTGCGCTAGAATCGATCGGAGCACGAGCTCCCTTGTATTATACTCTTGATCCCTTGTCCTCTCACATATCTCAACCGCCCCCATCCACCCAACGGCTGGGCACATAAGAGCATCGCATTTCATATAAGAACAAGACAGGCTCCAGGCATATTCCCCCCTCCCCCTCACCCCCATATCCACACCTTTCGAGGCCTGCGATTTGGGCTTTCCTGTCCTATCGACCCTGGCCCCGACCTGGCAACTCGACGGCTTTCGTTGTTCAGCTTTTTGGCACGCATTTCGCATTCACTCGAACGCATTTTGGGCTCATCTCAGCTTTCGACAACAACACGATATTCCGCCGCCTGGTGCGTTGCCCATTTTCGCAACCCTTCTCACCAGGGCACACCCCGGACCAGCTGACCTTTACCTTGACCTTGACCTTGACCTTGGGGACCAAGTCGAGGACTGCTTGGGATCGACTCAGCTGGATCGCCATTCTATTAGCCGGGCGCTGATAGAACTGGTCAACAACCTTTTTGACAGCTCATCTCTCAGCTAAACGCCCACAACCGAGTCCGCATGAGCTTGAGATGGACGCCTCCCGGTATTAACGGTCCTGACCGCCCCACATCGTGGCACCCGGGCTTCAGCAACCAGCAGCCCCCGGACGACTCCGCATCGGCTGGGCCGAAGTCGGCGTCGTCGCAGCAGCTGAACGCCGGCGACGAAAACGACGAAAACGGCAGCCCAGCGCCGATTCGCATCATGTCCGGGTTTTCGCCACAACATCCCGACCGGGACCGGCAAAGGGATTGGACCGGCCGGCGAGGCCCACCACCACCATTACCGCTGCACGAACGCAGCGCTTCCGAGGGCAATCGCTTGACGGACATTCGAGTTGTGCCATATTCTCCGCCAAGACTCGATTCGGCGCAGGATTCGCACAGCGCACACTCACAACCACTGTCAGGAGCAGCTTCTGGATCGCCGAGCGGCTCACCGCGACGCCGGCGAAGGCAACGGCAGCGCCGGCGGCGCTCCAAAGACCGCGACAACAATGGCAGCGACAGCAACGGCGGTGAAGATAGCGATCAAACGACGACCACGACGACAAGCAGACGATTCAGTCGACCCACCAGCTGGGCTAGTCGCGGCAGTTGGGGCCCATCGACAGCCCTCGCAGCAGGAGCCGCCGCAGGAGCAAGCGCCTCTGTGGCATCGCCTTCAGCCTCGACTTCGGGCTCCCCTGCTCCCGGCAGCCCTGGCAGCAGGGCCAGCAGCAGCCGCACTGTTATCAGTGGAAAGTCGGGCAAGTCTGGCAAGTCGAGCAAAGCAGGGAAGGGAAAGGCCAGCAACAGCCAATCTCACTCTGTGCTGTCCGAGAAATCAAGAAATTCGGTGATGGGCGCAAAATGGGCAAATGCGACAAGATTAGGAAATGACGGTAAGCTGGATAAAGAGGGCTATGCATCCAGCGGGCCGGGGTCTGCATTGTCGACGCCCGTCGAAACCGTGTTTCCATTGGCCAGGGGTAGCAGAAGAGGCGTTTCAGGATCGAAACTCGCTAGCCCGACTGGCTCCCAATTCACCACTGCGACCACGACGACATTTCCAAGTGCAACGTCAGACACACCCGCCTCTGCAGCCAGCACCGCCAAAAATACCTTCAATTCCAGCAATTCGAGCAATATCACCGACGTTAATGCGACGTCCCGCCTCCTGGCCCACAACCCCCGTCATCAGCCGCAGCAAGGCCGTCATCACGATGAAGCTGCTTTTGCTACTGCTTTTGCGCACCCAGCTGCTGGCGGTGCCCAGCTTGGCCTCACTCCTGCCAGCGCATCGTTCTCTGCTGCAGCTGCCAACTACCTGACCGAACACCGCAGCGCGTCTGGTGCGCCTCAATTGCAATTGTCTGCATCGCCGCCGTCGCCGATTGCCTTCCCAGTATCACCGTCGTCGTCGTCGACGTTCTTTCTTTCCTCGTCTTATCACCAGCCGCTCTCCATCACCACCTCAAACACTGCATCGTCCACCATCACTGGCCCTTCCCTGTCCCCTTCTCCGTCTGTCGCGTCCCTCACTTCTGCCTCGTCTTCTCAGGCTGCACCCCGTCCCAATTCCCGCCGCCGGAACCTTGTTGCGCTTCACGCCGACAAAACATTCTCACTTGTTCCGCGCAACGTCAGCGGCAAGTCTGGTGGAGGTGCTGTGACGTCTGCCACTTCTACCTCTCCATCCGGTCTCTTCGTGCGCCCTGACCAGCAGCCTCCGACGTCCGCTGGAACCACTCTCAGCAGCCTAAAGTCACCTCCTCTCTCCTTTGTCACCACCACGGTTCGCTCGTCCAGCTCGCATGAACGGCTGTCCTCAGACATCTTCAGCGGCGACGATCATCCCAGCTCTCCTTTAACCACCACCAGTGCCACCCTCCAGGACAGAAGCAGCCTTTCGCCCTTCACCCCGTCGCCTGGCTCTTCAACCGTCCAATTACAATTACCTGAGGATCCTATAGCCCCAGCCGACCCATCTTTGTTTCCTCCGCCTGCCGCTTCCTCACCGTGGAACTACCGACTGGCTGGTGGCCTGCGCAAGGTTCCCAAGACCCCTGACTTCAAGCGCAAAGGAAAGGGGCGTGCCGTCCCCTCTACCTCTGTTGAGACCTCTTCGTCGTCGCCCTACTCCCAAAAACACCACCCCGTCGTCTCTGGTCTCGACGTGTCGATTCTCCCTCCACTCTCTGAATCGTCTTCCAGCCCTGCTACTACCATTATCGCTCCTGGTGGTTCTACCGCGATTGGTTCAAGTGCACGCGTTGCATCGACTTCGACCTTTGCCACCATCACCCAGAACCGCCCTCAAAGAAAGACTTCTTTTGCATCCGACCAGTCAGCGGGCGCCTTGTCCACAGACTCCTCTCTTTCATTCTCTGCCTCGACCCTCTCCGCGGCTACCAACTACAAGGTCTACGCCCACAGCTCGTCACCTGCCGGCGCGGCCTCGACTTCGATTGCCCTCGAGTCGACCGATAGTTTTGATCTCCCTCCGTCGTCTAGCCATTCGACCAACGTTCAGATCCTCGGCGTCTCGTCCCCGGCTGCACCGCCCCTGCCTACACTCCAGCGCTCCGACGACCCGGACCAGACGTTTGCGTCTCTTGCGTCCTATCCTTCTATCGCTTCGTTCGATACTGGCATCTCTGAGGGCAGTGGTGCGCCCAACTTTGTTGTTCTAGGTGCTTCGTCTCCTCCGGCCCCCTCACGGTACCTCGACCGTCTTCGGAACGACTTCACACCCGACGTCGATATCCCGAGCAGCCCTCCTCTGCCGCCGCGTTCTGTAACCTCAACCACCAACACTTTTGACACTACTGACAGTGATCCCAACTACGTGTTGCACGGTGAGCCGTCTACGATCTCTCTGCCTCCGCAGTCTTCGTCGTCAAACGCCTCTTCGCTTGTTACGATCTCGAAGCAGCCGCGCCCTGCCTTCTCCCAAGAAAGCCTTATTGTTCCGCCTCTGAAGACTGTCAAGGCTAAGCGTTCCAACGAGCGCTTCGGCTACTACAAGTCCCGCTCGCGCGAGTCCCTTCGTCGTGCTGCCTCGATCAAGTCGATCTCGTCCATCTTTGGACAGGAGGCTGCCAGCACATTCTTTGCCGGCCAGGCCTTCCTTAATATCGATATCCCACCCATCCCAGTCTTTACCGGTTCCAAAACTGCCTTGAAGCAGCAGCACCAGCTGCCGAAAAAGAAGTCGCTGCCGAAACTCAAACGGAAGCCGCTGCCACTCCCTGCGCCTCCGGTTCAGAGTGAAAATTACGTTGTTCACAGTCAAACGCCTAACAAGAAGACAGCACCTGCATCATCGGATTCATGGGACTCGCCATCGTCTTCACAGCTGACCTCCTCTCCCCGCTCCCCTACTCTTCCTCAGCAACCACAACTGCCCAAGCAATACAAGCAGGCGACAGTTCAAATGGTCGAAGAGCACCCGCACCAATGGAGCTCCCAACTGTCTACGGTCATGTCCGAGAGCGAGGCCGACAGCATCCGTGTCGTCTCGCGTCCAGTGTCCGTGTTGTCGGGAGCTCCCAGCTACATTCGCGGTGATGCGAGCGCCGTCAGTGGCGTGAGCGCCCGCCGGTCAAGTGCCGGCTGGGCAAGCAGCACACACAGTCGCAACATGCCCAGCATATCCAGCTCTCTGGCTCTCCAGATGGATGAGATTCGTGACCGCAATTCCCGCAGCGACTCTCTGCTTTTGGATCGGCCGAACCCGGCATACATGCGTGCCAGCACTGCTTCGCCTGCGACATCAGGTAGCGGTGCACCCTTCCCACCGCCGATTCGCACAGTTCGCGACCACGACGAGCACGGCGACGGCCTGGCTGATTTGCACGATGTGGCCCGCCAACCATCACGGTCTGGCCTCTCTGGTTTCTTCTCGAGCAGCAACAACTCAGCACGCAACCTGCACTCGTCTGGCAGCATGCGCAGTATTGCCAGTGGCGGCTTCCCCTCGTGGGCCCGTGTCTACTACGGCTCGGGTGAGCACCGCGCGCTCAGCATGGAGCCCAGCATGTCCGATCTGGGCCAAGGTGACGACTATATGGCTGGTATCGGCCGTCCCAACAGTGCCTTCCGCCGCTCACCGAGCATGGACAATATGCACTTTAACATCTTTAACACGCGCCGGCGCCCAAGAGAGGTCCAACCCAATGGGCCTCGGCCGTTTTCAGATGCTGCCAGCATGGAGGCCGGCGAGGCCGGCGTTATTCAAGATTACCGCCTGCGCCCGCCTGGTCTGCGCAAGATGACCAGCTCCATCTGGTCGCCGCATCTTCGCGTTGACCGCCGTGCCACACGCTTCAGTGTCTGGGAGCCACCAAGTGTCACATGGAGCACTGATACGAGCTCTGCCTTTGACCGCCGCAACCTGCAAGTCGTCTGCTTCACCTTTGGCTTCATCTTCCCATTTGGTATGTATCCTCCTATTTTCAAAACAACAACGTTCACCGCAATAATATTAACATTCACAGCTTGGATGATTGCTGCATTCCTTCCATTGCCGCTGGATCCCAAGCGTGCCATGGAGAAGCGCGCAGAAGGCGAGTACGGTGTGCCAGAAGCCCTCAAGCGCCGCATTGCTCAATACGACGAGGCTCGCTACCAGAGCGCCAAATGGTGGCGTACACTCAACCGCGTCATGTCGGTCTTTGGCCTTCTCATTCTTGGGGCGATCGCCGCGCTCGTTGTCGTCGGTGTCCGCCAAGGCTGGGGCCAGTAAAGACTTACCTAACCAAACCATACGCATACACTCCCTCACATATTTTATTATTTCCTTACTTGTCCATCCTTCTACTTCATATTCTTGTCTTACACCACCGCCTTTATTTTTTGTCTTTTTTTATTCCCAACTAGACCACCGCACCGGCACCACCCTTCTATCATTATTTTTCCTTTACGTCAAATTTCCTTATCGTCTGTACTATTTGTACCAACAGCATCACACAACAGCCAAAGACTTCCTTTTTTGTTCCCTTTACACTTGTCATTTACACTTTCTACATTTTCTTGGATTATATTCACAAAGGCCTCATCTTGTGCCACTTTGCATATTTGTTTTTCTGGATATACCTTGTTTTACATTTTTATTTTGGGGAGGGCCCGGTGTCGCACATCTTCATCTACTGGAAGACAGTTGTAACCCGCCTCCTTACCACATATTTTTTACATCTTCTTGTCTGTCCTTTCCACATACAATGTTTCCTTATTACTTTTCTACAGACGTGGGGAGTTGGTCTTGTTTCCTGGCGTCTTTTTTCTCTACTTGTCATGGACGTTCTGTTATGTCTTGATGAAAATTAAAGAGGAATGAGCCAGCCACGCACACAAGCCACCTACTGCCACGAGAAAACCTACTACTATATTATTTTGGGTAATGATTATTTATTGACTGATGACGGAAAAAGAGGAGGAAGAATAGTAAGAGAGAGGGGCGAAGAGGGATGCTAGGAGATATTTGTTAATACCAAGAATGAAATAGCAATCAGATTGCCATCACCACTGTTTCCCGCTCACTGTTTACTAAACATAATGATATAAACCACACGCGTTGCTTCATAAAATATACTCATTATATATGTATACCTGTCTGATCTGTGATCTTTGTGAATGCCAAGTGATGGTGACGCAGAAAAATCTCGACTAAAAACAATGGAGGGTACTGGAAACCATAGTAGGCCATGCACAAACAAATCGTCCTCTCCCAAGCTGGAGATGCTAACAAAAGCAAGAGGCCATGCAAAAACTAAAAACAGAAACGTGCAATAAAAGAAGTAGTCAAAAGTGACAATGCCAAACGATAAACAGAGGTTCTCCTCCGCCAACATGAGCAAAAATCAAATTCCAAACGCCCCATTTCCTTTTCCCTACTCTAATCAAATCAAATCCACACAAAACCCTCTTCGGTTTGCTCCTACGCCCGCTTCTTGAGTGACGATTGGGTGGTTTTGCTCATAGTCGCCCGCCGCTGCAGGTTCTCCACTTCCGTGCGCAGCTCGGCTACCATCTCGTCCAGCTCGCCCTCTGGGTCGGCAGGTACACCGGCACCCATAATCTGGCGGGTCTGGGCAAATTCGCGGGTGGGCGGCAGGTCGGCGTGGCCCGGCTCGTCGTCGCCATGCGTAAGTACTGAGGCGGATGCCGATGAGGGAGCAGGAGGGGACACAGGGTTGGGAGTGACAGAGCCCGAGGTGGGAATCTTGGAGAGCGGGACACCGTCCGCACCGGTACCGGCGGCCTTGGCGGCACGGCGTTCGAGCTCCTTTTTGAGGGCCGGCTTGACGGGTGAGGCAAACATGGCCATGGACGCCAGCACGCCGATGATGCAGTAAAAGTAGACACGCGACCAAGCGAGCAGGGAATCCTGCATCGTCAGCAGAATAAAGGGTGCGACAGCAAAGCCAAAGGCCACCTGTGTGGCAAGGAAGCTCAGCGGGTCGTAGAACCAGGTCTTGGACGGCAGCGGCTGCTTGAGGGTGAGCGGGTCGGCAAAGAAGAACGGGCGGAAGAAGCGGCGGAAGTTCTTGGCCACGGTCTGGATGAGACTGGCCAGAACAAAAGCAAAGTAGTAACCGGGATAGAAACCATGCCAAAATGCGCTGGTAACAAAAGTGGCCATGCTGGCGCGGAACCCGGGCTTCCTACCGCGCGGGGTCACGCGCAAGTAGACATAGTTGCGCAGCCAGGAGTTGGTCTTCATATTCCAGTTCTCGAGGTAGGCACGAGTGTTTTGGGCCGTCTCGACGCCCCAGGCGTCAATATTGGCCACGCGGTTCCAGGAGATGCGGCCGGTGGCGGGGTCAACGCCGTTGAAGCCCAGACCGGCCAGAATGCAAGAACCCTCGGTCAGGGACCAGACACCGTAGTACTTGGTGCGAGCGACAAAGCCAATAACATACAAAAGCCAGACACGTTTCAAGAACGTAGTGCCACCGCCAGCCTCGTCGTACAGCACAACGCTTGCCGGGTACCAGCCACTAAGCTTGAGGTAAGCTACGATCCACAAAAGACCGACGACCATCTTCTTCATGGCGGGCGTGCCACTGCGCGGGATCTTGCGCTTGCGGCGCGTGGGCGGGCGCTTGGCTGGGTCCATGGAGGCTGGGACGGCAAACATGGTGGTGTCGAGCCAACGGCGGTACTCGGCAAAGTCACATGCGGGGCCGGCAAGGAGAGACGGGAAGAAGAGGACGTAGCCGGTATAGTCGAGAAGGCTGGGCAGCTCGCGCAGCACACGATCGCGCTGGAAGGGCGTGAGATCGGCATCGGGAACCAGGCCATCAGCCACGTTCCAGCAGAAAGCGCTGAGCTTAATGACCAGGACCATCTGGGCGCCAGTGATGTCGACCGTCGAGGGGGCATTAGCGTTCTGGCGGGCGATCTGGTTGACGGACATGTGGGTCATGAGGAAGACAAAGGCGATCCATGGCATGTATGGGCTCGTGCGAAGGTACTTGGCGAGACCGTATGAGACAGCCGAGGAGATAAAGATGGTCTGCAGGCCGTCCCACAGGTCGAAGAGGCCGACAAGGTAGAAGATAGAGACACTGTGGTAGGAGGGCAGGTTGATTAGATGGATGACGAAAAGTGAGATGAGACAAGACAAATCAAGAAAGCGAGGGAGATGTTCTTACGCAATAATGAAAAGATTCTTCCGCTCAGGACGGGCATCAGGTACCCGTTTCAAGAGGCCGGCTAAGGGATATGACAGGAGAAAAGAGAAGATAAGCTTGACTGAGGACGCGGTTAGCTATTGTGGTGAAGACAGGTAAGGTGCGTTGTCCGGTGCAGGACCGGTAGTCAAAACAAAGACTTACGCTCGTCAGGCCCGGTGCCGAGCCGGTCGGCGACATAGATGAACGCTGCAGGGGCAGTTAGCTTTGTATATAGCATGTAGAGAGGTAGAAGAGCTCGGCTAGGCGTGCTGAGACGGTTCTCGGTAGCCTTCCAAGCTCCGATGAGTTCTAGACATACGCGTATTGATGTAGGGAAGCATCTTGGCCAGTTGCTGCCCGCTCGTCGGCCGTACGAGCGTCCAGAGAGTTGTTGCAAGGGCTGTACGTCGAGTTCGAGAGAAAGAGCGGTCGTCGCAAAGAAAAATGAAGCTGTTGCGCCGTGGGGTACGTCGTTGTCTTGGCTACTTTGTTGGGTCGATCCTGGTGGAAATCGAAGAACGTCGAAAGAAAGGTCGTGAGCTCGGGTGTCAACGCTCTGCTGTTATGCGTTCGAGTTGTCGACTGCCGGCGGCAAGAAAAGAATGTTGTCGTAAGAAAGGACAGACAGATGTCAAGCTGTCTTGGAGTGACGTTTTGCGTTTGGTTAAATAGATACTTTTTTTGTTGAGTTGAAAGAGAAAGTGGGCAAAAAGGTCCCACGCCAGTTCTGGCAGCCCCCTTGACTTGACCATGTGCTGTAGCTTGGCCCCTAGCCTCTTGCCTCTTGTGCCAAGCTCTCTGCCCCACGCGAACCCCAAGCAAAACGACGGCCAGATAAAAAAAAAATCTCGGGAAGGAGCTGCTGGCACTGATGTCACACTGGGCAATACCAGCCTAATCATCGCTGTGTATTACAGCCGTTTCTGGCAGCTGCGCTCACCCCAACCAAACTGCAACTGCTCTTTATTACCGAATCAGAGACCACGATTGATGGCATGTGAGAGCGCTTCCTCCAACCGCTGGTCAACGGTGAATCAACGTAGAAGGAGGCACTAGTCGGCTCCTTCCGCTGCCACAGTACTCGATATCAAGTAAAACAACATATTGAGAAAGGACATTTGCTCAAAATAGGCAGCTACGCAAGAGGCTCTATGGCTGAACACATGACATGTTCCACGAGGGCAAGACATGGGATGAGAGCCACAGTCAAAAACGGAAAGCAGTCTCTATGCAGCCTTGTCCACATTAAAATCTCAACAACAAAAAGCACCAGAGGAAGAGTGAAAATGCAAGGCAGTTTCAAACAAATTAAATTTCAGTTTATCTTTATTTTGGGACCATTCCGTGTTCCTTTAACGCCTCTAAAATAAATATATCCCAATGCTGATGGGACGAGAATGAGAGGTCTTCATAATGACAGCGTCGTGATGAATGGCCGAGAAAAGGCAAGTATAAAAAGATAACGACAAATGAGAAAACATGAAAAACCAAAAACAGAGAAAGGAAAAGCGTCAATCAAATACACCAACCACCAGTTTCTGATAAACAAAACAGAAGCGGGTGGGCGAGGCTGAAGTGCCTAAAAATGGTCGCAACAAAGAGATGATGTAACCCTGAGCTGGACCGTGTCTCCTAGACTCCTCGCCAACAAATGCAGAAACGCAACCCCAGTGAGGACAGCGTTCTATGTATAAGGGCAAGCTTTCATTAAAGAGCAGCCGTCCTGTAAAAAGACCCATAAAGGTATGGGCAGAGAAGGAATTGAAAAAGAAAGTTTTCAAGGGGATTAAAATAAGAAGGTATAGCCAGATGGGGAAGGCGGCGGGCTTGCCCTTGAGTTCGAGCCGTGGGCCTTTTAAGCGAGTGGACGAGTCCTTCATCGGAAGAGACCCTCTTAAAAAGGCGAAGATAATATGGAATCGTGGAAACTGTGAAAAGCTCGGAAATCAAGTGGTGGGCGTTTGTCATGGTTGTGGCTTATGCCGCAGAGGCGTCCTTGTTGCTCTGAGAGCTGGCGCTCATGATAGGCTGGTTGGTCGTGGGCAGCTGCTCAGCCTCCTGGGCCTTCTGGCGGATCTTGGCCCAGGCGTACATAACACCGCTGATGAAGGCGATGATGATAGCCGACACACCGCCAAAGGTGACGGGAGTGTCGAAGAAGATGAGACCGCTGACAGCAATGGGCAGCTTGTTGAGGGCACCAACCATGGAGTACGTGGTGGAGGATGTCACACGCACACACCACGCAGAGCAGTAAGAAATAGCGACGGCCATGAAGCCGGAGTAGCAGATACCGACCATCTGGCTCGTGCGGGTCTCCACAGGGAAGTTGCGTGCAAGGTTCTCAGGCGACCAGTCCTCGATGAGGAAAGAGAAGATAAGCAGGATGGGGATGCTCATCAAGTTGTTGTAGAACATGGCTAGGAAGCAGTATGTTAGCTAGATGCAGAAAACAAAAAGAAGGGAGAATAGCAGAGGGGGAAACACGTACTGTCCTTGTCCTTGGTACCAAGGATCTTGATCATCTTGCGCATGGTGAGGAGGAACAAGGCCGAGCAGACAACGTTACCGGCCATCCAGGCATAGCCGAAGTTGAGGCTCGCAACAGCCTCGTTGGCAACAACGGGGTGAGCGCCACCCAGGGCAGAACGGATGTCGGACCAGGCCGCAACAACGGAGCTGAAAACCATGACGCCAAAAGAGACAACGGTCAAGGGGGTGATTGGTTGACCGAACAAGATCAGCTCGCCGTAGGCAATGACAATGATGGTCAGGTTCTTGAAGATCGTGTAGACGGGGACCGAGAGGAACTGGATGGCCATGGCGCCAGTGTAGATCATGCCAGTGAGGAGAGCGGCGACGGGCAGGACTATACAGAGAGAACAGCGCGGTTAGCAAGAAGCCTCGCAGAAAGGAGGAAAGGCGAGGTAGGAAGGCAATATGAAGCCGGTAGACATACATTTCTTGGCACGGTTGGGGGAGAACGTCTCAAGGCCAATGAGCCCGAAGAGCCAGGCCACACGGATGACCACAACACAGACGATGGACTGGACGTGTACAAGAAGGTTAGCAAAGCACAACTACAGAAGGACCAGGGCCAGAGAGAGAAGGAGAGGGGGGAGGTCGTACCTGAATTGCCAGGTACAGGAAGTTCATGTTCCAGTCGCTGCCCGAGACGAGGTACTTGTTGACGACGGTCATGCTGATGGAGGCAATGCAGTATGAGAAAATCGACACCATCGGGCTGTTCTCCATGCGGGCCAGCGTGTTATTGTATGATGATCTCTGAGCCGGACCCGGGGAGCTGGATCTGAAGCTCCGCAGAGGGTTGGGAGCCCCCGGGTAGTCATTCTTATTACTTCTGGACCCGAGATCAGACATCGGGATGGCGTAGTCCTCGTTCTTCTTGTCGGTCATGATGGGCGATTTGGGGGGGAGGCGTCGGCTGAGGGAGACTTGTCGGAAAATCGAGATTGAGGCCAAGTCGACGAATATTGAATTCGAATAAAGTTTAGTCGAGTAACTCGAACGGACGTGCTGTACTGTTCGAGAAGAGAAAACGCGACGAAAGGGGGGAAGGAAAAGAAGAAAAGGTGAATTAAAGGGGAAAGAAGAAGAACCAGAAATTAAAAAGGCAACAGGGGCCCTCAATGAAAAGAACTGAAATGAACGAAAGAAGGAGAAAATACGAAAGCTCGTATTGAGGGTATAAAATGCGTGTACAAATTCCAACAAAGGAAGATGCAGAAACAGAGAAGATGCGATGAAAAGTAAAAAGAAGAAAACCCAAGAAGAGGGAAGGGGAAGAAAAAAGAAGGCAAGATAGACTCGAAAGGGCGGAAACGGAAACCGCGAATTAGGGAGGTGTCGGCGCGTGTTCGATAGGGGAGGAGCGAGACGCAATACCAAAAGAAGACACGGCAGCAATTAAAGAAAAAACTAGAGGATTTGATTGCGAAAAATGGGTGATAGCGCTGAATTATGCAGTAAAGCGAGCGCAGAATACACTGAAGTTGCACGGAGGTGGGGAAGGGCGGTGCGTAGGAAAGTGGGCGCAGAAGAGCAGAAGAAGGGGAAAAGAAGGGAAAAGACAGGGAAAGTGGACCTGACCCCCTTTTTGGACATAAGATGGGAAAGAGCTGTTGTCGAATAGGAAGTGGACAAGACTAATGCACCTGCAATAGGGGCTTACTGGGTGATGTGTGTGAGTTTGATTAGACCGTTCAGAGGAAGGAGCGATCGCAACAACAGTATCACTGTCTATGTTTTTATTTCAAAGAGCCGAGACGAACTGTATTGTTAAAGATCGAACTCGAACAGAATTTTCAAAATTTACTCAGTGGCCAAGATCGGATGTCTTCGGAGTCAACTGTGGTACAGAAAGGTCATGCTTGAACCGGCCAGATGATGAGGACGCGCGTTAGAATGCAACGGCCAGGAACGCTATCCATAGGGACTTGTAGGGGACTTTGCGACGATCAATCCTGAAACATAGCGCTGCCATGCGCTAAAGGAACGGACCCAGTTCTTATGGCGAACTAATCGCATTTAAACCACAGACGACATCTCTCGACACAGTAGTAGAGGCTTCGACGGTGAACGATGTATGGCTCAAAGTACCGAGATGTATTCCTTCTTTCCAATAGCTTGTGGCCGGTGGCATATTTCGTCCTTGCACAGAGCCGGGCTGAGTGAGAAACGGCAGAACGGAAAGCTGCATCACATCATCAATAACGCTTTTGATCGGTATAAAGGCGAATCAACAACATTGATTCTATTTCTGGATATCGTGGAATCTACGTTGATATAATAGACACACGAAGCCAACTGACATAGCAGGCTTGGACTATGCCTTTAGGCCACTGGTGGCGGTCTCAGCTACCAATATCCAACATCTCCTCGTCCTTGTCCTCCTTGATTTCACTGACTGTTTCCCCCCCGCCAAGGTGCGCAGTGTTTGCTGCGTCTGTAGCTCTAGCCACTGAAGTTGACGGCGTTTCCGATGCTGCCTGTACTGATGACGTCGGTGCAGTTGCTAATGTTGTTGTGCCCGGCGCGGATGTTGTCGGTGCTGTAGATGTGGGTGCAGAGGCAGTTGCTGTAGCCGCTGTAGCTGATGCATCTGGTGGCAAAGGAAAATTTAGGTGCTTCCAATCCTCGATCTCCTCAGTTACCGACCGCATCCGGTCGCGGATGCTCTCAATGGCAAAGCTTCCCAGAGGCAGGCGCAATGGTGGGAACGAGCAATGCGCCAGCTGCCAGACGAGCTCTGCACACTGTACCACACTTGCCGGCTGGCGGTCGCCCAGCCATTGGACCATGCGTGTAGCATGCAGCGACGGCGCTGACGGATTGGCATAGGTCTCGCTGGGCGGCTTGATCAGGAAATGGCCCCAAGTGGGCAGTGGGTTGGTATTGTCGCCGCGGTTGCCGCTGCTTCGACCAAGGCGGTTTTCGTTCGTCGCCGCCGCATCAGCGTTTCCCGCCAGCTCGCTCGCTTCTAGATGGCGGTCGTCGCGCCGCATGAGGCCTGGCTCGACCAATGTCGCCTTGATGTTAAAGGCGTCCACCTCGTAGAGCATGGCCTCGATGAGGCCCTCGACTGCATACTTTGTTGCACAGTACGGCCCCAGTCCAGGCACGCCCAAGGCGCCCGATGTTGAGCTGAAGATGAGATACCGGCCGCCACCACTATTGGCGTTATAATTTTGCTGTTGCTGTCCCGTACTCTGTTGCTGCTGGTGGACTTGCTGCTGATGCAGCAAGAGCTCCTGCTGGCGCCGGAAGATAGGCAGCGTCGCCTGCAGAATGTGCAGTGTGCCCATAAAGTTGGTCTCGAACTGGTTGCGCAGCTCATGCTCGTCCTGGTCCTCACACGCACCCACCACGCCGTATCCAGAGCAGTTGGCCACGACATCGATGCGCCCAAAGTGGGCGAGTGTTTGTTGAACGACCCGCTCAACAGACTCGCGCGCACGTACATCGCAGAGCGTTCCTAGGCACCGCATCTTCTTTCTCGACGAGCCTGGCGCTGGCGACAAAAAGGGCGGTGGGTGCTGTTGTGGTGATGCTGTAGAGGCAGCAGCTAGTGTTGGAGATGTGCCATCATCGTCCGGGCCGTGCTCTGCCTCGGCGGCTGCCAATGCCTGCATCGCTGCCATGGATGTCTCGTGTATGCGGCCGACCGTGGTCACATAATCGCCGTGTGCGAGTGCTGCCTTGACGAGCGAGCGGCCCATATGGCCAGTGCCCCCAAAGACCTGTTTTGTCAGCTGTCGGCGCGTTGACATAAAAAGCTTTTAAGGGGCTCATGGACATACAATCCAAACCAACGGCTTGGTCGGCGTGTCAGGCGACGGCGGATCGCAGCTGGCCGGCAGCCGCACACGGGCCATGACGCCACCCTCGCTCCCGCCTCCTGCCCCCGTTCCTGCTCCCGAATTTGCTCCTCCTCCGCTTCGCGCGGCAGCTGCCGTCCCCACTGACCCTGCTCCTCGTCCGGCAATACCAGTGCCCGGTGTGCTCGTCGTGCTACTCGGAATGCTGGGTTCGCTAAAGCCAATGTCGTCTGGTAAGGCTGGCACTCCTGTTGGCGGTGCCAATGTCGTCGCTGTAGTCGTCCCCAGGAACGCCTCGTCCAGCAGCCCGTCGTAGTTCATGTCCATCATCTTCATTGGCGACAAGAAGAGGTGGCAGCGCCAATTCGCATCCGATCAAAGCGCCTCGCTTTGCGCTCCAAAATCCAAAGAGTATCCAAAAGGAGCTTTCGAAAAAAGATAAATCGACTACTGAGGAGGTGGGCGCAGCTCCAAGAGAACAATAGAAATATGCAAAATGGGTATAATAAACGAGTATGTCGTCAAAAGCCAAAAAGAATGGGTAAAAGCTGTAAAGAAACAAAGGATGTCGTTGATAATTGACCCGGCCGAGCCAGTAGCACCTTTTTGCTAAGTAAATGTGGAGAGTGCGGAGAAGGGGCCTTTCAATTGGAAGGAACCCTGGGCCTGGACCTTCCTCAACGACTCGTTTGTTTTGCGTCGCTCGCTTGCAGTCTCGTGCCTTCCGAAATAGGATAATTATGAAAAGGGGCTATATAAATTCAAGCATACTTCTGTTTATATGATCTTTTCTGGGGTAATATCGAACAAAGGGTAGGGGAAAGTGACAGCTGTAATTCTTCCGGGGATATTCTAGTATGGCAAAGACGAGGTGTTCAATTGGTGATCGACTTGCTGCAAGGGTCCATAATCTGAAATTGACGAGTAATGATCAATAAAGAAGGATGTAGGTCGTATGTTTCTTGGTGGTAACAATGAATTGACAAAGAATAGACAAAAAGATATATCAAAGACAAGCTTCAGAGTGGAACAAACATAAACCGAAGAATGACACTGGAACCCCACGCTCCAACTGCCGATGCTCGGGTCCGGATCGTTTCCATTGCCGTGCCTTGGGAGTTAAAAGGCGCTAAACGGCCACGAACAAAACACAGCAGTTACACCCAACAATTGTATGAGATCCAAATGTGTAACATTCTGTAAAAATACCAAAAAACCGGTAACACAGAGAAGGTCGACACTACATTAAATTTGCACTTAAAAACGACGTATGCTTGGCCCGTAGAAGACCTCTCGCGAGGTACACAAACCTCGGAGATCTCAGCCGGCGCACGTGACCACGACTGCGATTTGAATGGAATCAACTATCCGATGAGTCCGTTGTGTCAAGAGTGAAAGGTAAAGAGATTGTGTGTCATGAGACTATTTCATTGTGTATCATCCTGATATTGCCTCCGGTTTGGGAGAAGATCCCGTCCAAAGGTTGTAAGTAGTGTAATAAAGATATCAATTTCCCTTCCAGCACCTACGTCTACTGCGGCCTCTCAGCTCTCAGCTTCTCCTTTCGAGATCTTTCTCGAATCCTCCTCCAGTCAATACTTCGTACTCCATTCTTCCTTCTTCCTGCAGCACACAAAAAAGGTCGAGGTAGAAAATTTAACACAATGCTTTGTCGTTTCAAGAAACAAGTGCCCTTCCTCCACGGGAGGTAGAGAGAAGGGCGGTCGGGATAGTTGGGTGGACGTAAAATAGGGGTGGTCGTGTGTGTGAGAGTGTTGTGTGTTGTGTGTTGTGTGTTGCGTGGGTGTGTGTGGCGAGACAATTATGAGGTGACAAGGAGGCGTTTAGACGTAGTTGGACAGCCACCGGATGCCGTCGCCGTAGCCTTGCCGCATAACGACAGAGCACATGAACACCTCAATGGGGCGGATACCCTCCAGTGGGATCTTGCCCTTGCCCGTGGTCTGGTAAACGCCCAGCTGGTGGCGCAGCTCGTCCTCGGAGACGGCGTCGGGGTGGTCGATCTTGTTGCCGAGGATGACAAAGGGCACCTTGGCGAGCTCCTCCATGGCCAGGAGCGCGTCGAGCTCGGCCTTGGCCTCGGGGAAGCGCTCGTGGTCCTTAGCGTCGACGAGGAAGACGATGCCGTTGACTTCGGGGAAGTAATCCTTCCAGAGACGGCGCGCTGGCAGGGGTTAGCGGTGGGCTATATTATAGTAGTGTGCGGTGGGACCTACCCTGCTGGTGACCGCCCAGGTCAAAGGTAGTGAAGCGGACGTTGCCGATGGCAAGCTCCTCAGACGCTGTGGTTTCCAATGTTAGTATTCCAACTCTCCGCCTTCAGTGTGCATTTGCGATATGGTCGAGCAGTTCTCGGATCGGACCGAGAACGGATAAGGGGGGAGACGAACTGGGATGCAGAGTGGGCTGCAGGATGGCGACACGGTCGTTCTAGAATGAGAAGAGAGTTAGCTGTCGTCCAAGTATGTCGATAGCCAGAAGGATAAGGGGAGGGGCCTACCTTCAGCATGTGCAGAAGGGTGGTCTTGCCGGCGTTGTCCAGACCCAGGAACAGCAGCTTGGCGTGCTTGTTCAGCAGGCCGAGCGACGACAGAACGTCGTAGACTAGAGTAAGGAATTCCGTGTCAGTATTCTCGGTTTCCTATTTATCGGTTGTCCTCCGCCTTGTCTTCCTTCTCCGTATCGGATCTCCCTTTTCCGTTCCCGATGATCAAGAGATAGAGGTTGGCCAGCATTCGTGCTACCGGCATCGGCCTCGGTCCATCTCCTAAGCAGGCAACGAAGTGGGAGATCCGCGTCTTTCCATCGGCGAGTACATACACCAGTTAACGATCCACATGGCGACGGTCGTTTGTGTGTGTTGGGTATAAGAAGAAAGTGAAAGTCGGTCGGAACGGAATACGGGTTCAGTCGGCCGATGCGATTAGGGGCTGCTCGAGGGAGGAAAAGAGTTGCGTCGGGCGGCTAGACGTTGCTCTTTATCGAGTCGGGCGGATGTTGTTTGTTCCTGCCGAAAAACGGTGGAAGGTTATCCGTGGAGAGGGTTGATGGGGGTGGAGGTGAAAGAGTGGTGATGTTTGTGGTTGCGAAGGGAAAAGGGAGGAGAGGTTGAGCTAAGTTGGCGAAGTGGCGCGCACAAGGGAAAAAAATAATCGGGGACGGTGTCCAGGGGTGCGTTGTGCTGTGAAGTGCCAGTAACAGGTGGATTTTACAGGGCGGCCAATGGGCTACTAAATAGGCAGGATGCTGCAAAAAGGACAGATAAAGCGTGAGAGGCAAACACAAACAAACAGTTTTAAAACAGCCACGATATCATACAAAATCAAGTTAAAAAGGAGTCATTACGACCTGGTCCTGTTAAAAAATACACTAGAAAGCAATTGCCACAGAAAAGGACGATGGCACACATCACGAGAGAGTTGAAGAAACTTCGGAAAATGGCCCTCGTGCTGGAACTTGGCTTTTTAGTGACGCTGTAGCTGCAGTGATTGGGGCTGCAAAATGACAGCGAGGATGGTCCGTTGCATGCAAGTGCACAATATGCTGCGACTAGCACGTGATTGCCTTGCTTTTCAGGCCACCACCACCACCTGGTTATCAGTTGATGCCAGCTTTCACTCGGGTGGGTCCATTTAGTCGGCAAACAGCCAATGAGCATCGCCCTCATGACGTGCAACTAACAGGTCCAGACATCACCAAAAGGGACCAAACAGCCTCGCCTTCGCACTTGAACGTCAAAATAGCCCCGTCTACAGTCATCATTTTCATTATGGACAACTGTCATTGTCTAATACGTCCAAACAAGCCTCTACGATCACGATAGTCTAGAATAACATCACGTTCACAAAATGAGGGAGAAGTAGTAATAGTTCATGAGTCATTGTCATTTATCAGTTTGGTCTGCAAGATAGGCTTGCAGCTGAAGTAAATGGGTACCCTTTGCTGTGAGAAGCTGGTCCAGTCATATCCATCAAGAGTGAACAGGATCAAGGTCGTTAAAAAGAAGAAAGAGAAAGAAATGAAGAAATGTGTAGAAAGAAATAATGAAATGTGACAAGGAAAGAAATGGAATGGTAGTAACGAGAGTCAGCACGCAGAGGGCAAATCCATGCAAGCCTTGCGTGGTGTGTATGTACAGACTCGCAGATAGTAGAAGAAAAGTATGTATGTGCCTAATAAAAAGTGCGTAGAAAAGAAGATATGCAGACAGGCCAAAGGCTGTCGCTCGGAAAGAAAGTCAAGAGGGGTCGACGATGGTTTGCCATAATATGGAAGAGGATCGTGACAAAGAAGAAAAGGTGAAGAAAATCATCAAATCAAGTAGCACACGGAAAATGCAAGAGAAACGAGCCACCAATGATGCAAATGCTTGTAGACAAAAGAAAGTCAAATCAAAACGAAATGAAAGAAGAAAAAAAGTCATCAATGCTATTAAAGGAAATAAGAAAAAAGTGAAGTAAAATCAGAAGGCCCTTTCCCATAAGTAACAAGAATGCCTAGGCAGATGATATATGCAGGCAGGGCGGGGGGTATGTAAATAAAATTCAAAATGCGCCGATTCCCAGTCGTCATTTTTGTTTTGGTAGTCATACGCTTATAGCGTGTAGTAGTATAGTAATGGTGGGAGTGTTTTCAAAACACTTCTTCACACTTAGACGGAAAGAACGTAGTTTCCCTGAGGAATCTTTCCGGCCATGAGAAGACCGACTTCTCTCATGCGTTCGGCACCTTCGCCGCGCTGAGTGCGTCTCTCAGGGACTTGGCCCTTGCGCGCGCGGTTGCAGTACTTTTGCTGGAACTTTTCGCGGCGTCTCTGGCGCTTCTGCTCGAGGCCCTTGACAATGTCAATGGCGCCACGAACATGCACTCTGGGCTGTTTGGCACCGGCCAGGCTGTTGGCCTTGGGCCGGCGGGTAGGCTTGGTAGCCTGGGTCTGGCCAGCATTGGCGTTTGCACGCTGCTGGTGACGGAAGATGGCCGAAGGGCGGGGCAGAGACTTGGTGGTCGTCAGACCAGGCTTGAAAGCCAGAGCCTGGAACATGGGGCGGCCACGGTTGTCCAGAGCGTCGACGGGCGAAGCCGGCGGTGAGGGGATGTGCGACGAAGCAACAATGATGGGCACAGGCATGGGCGTAGCCATGGGCACGGCCATAGGCTTGGCCTTGTTGATGGGGCAGGGAGACTTGAGTCTCCGCGTGGGCGAGTGACGGTCAAACAGGCGGCGAGGCGCGGGAGACCGGCCACGGGCCTTGGGCGGCGGAGGCGACCGGCAGCGTCTGGGTGAGACAGCCTTGCTCTTCTGGTTCTTCTGGCGCGCGTCGGCACGGTCCATCTGATCGTGTTGGATGTCCTCGATCTCCCAGAAGCGCTCATCGGCGCTGCCATGAGCCTGCTTATTCTGCTGCTGCCTCTTCTGCTGGTGGGCGCGCTGCTTGTAGTTCTGCTCGTCGTCGCTGTTGTCCTCGGGGTCCGATGTGGGGAAGCTGGGGTCAATGTCCTGGGGGATGACGTGTGTCTTGCCACGCTTGCGGGCAGCAATGTGCGACTGGTAGGCCTCCTCGAGAGGACGGTCCTCATCGAACGTGCCGCAGACAAAGTCGGTGCTGTCAGGAAGCTCAGGAGTACCCGTGCGGCGGATGGTGTTGACCAGCACGCGGTTCTTGGGGCGGTCCTGGCGCATGGCGATGCCAGCAATGAAGCCAGACGAGTCCGAGTGCTCATCGACAGACAGGCGACGGAAGATGGGCGAGCCAGCCTGGTGAAGCGTGCTGTGGTCGTTGTCAAAGTTGTGCTGGCGACGCTGGCGGCCGGGCTGGTTGACGGCCCAGAGAACAAGACCATCGTCCTCGTCATCAGACGAAGCAAAGCCGGTCTCGTTGTCGGTGTTGTAGCCGTCAGAAGCACCACCACCAGAGCTGTAACCAGAGAAGCGCTCGTCGGTGGCAAGGTACTCGTTGTCACCTTCGACAGTGTCGTTCTCGTCGTTGTCGTCGTCATCATCCTCGTCGTCTTCATCGTCGTCTTCATCGACAAGATCGTCCTCGTCATCTTCCTCATCATCGTCGTTCTCCTCGTCATCTTCCTCCTGCTCGGCCTCTTCCTCAGCCTCCTTGCCCAGAAGACGAATCGCGAGCTCCTTCTTCAGAGTATCGTTGATGGTGAGTCTCTGTTGAACGGTAGCCTTGTCGCGACGGATCCAGTCATCCTCGATCTGCACATCGCTGGCAAACTCGTGGAAACGTGAGGACTCCTCGTTCAGGGCACCAGGCTCGGCGTTATAGTACTTCTTGCTGCGAGTAGCCATGGGGCTGTGAGAAGACTGGCGCGAACCGGATGAGCGACCGACTGGGCGGGGCGAGCGGTTTGAAAAGTCACGGCGAAGGAAAGGTTTGCGCATAGCCGTGGGCGACTTGGGAACAGGAGCGGGCGACGGGCGTCTGGCCTGCAGCTTGAGGTTCTCGGGCGCATCAACCTTGAGCGTGGAGAGCTGGGGCTTGTGAGCGTCGGCCGAAGGGCGAGCGGGGCAGGCGAAGCGGATGCACGAGCGCTTGGGCTGCTGCTGCTCGACCGGCTTGGGGATTTCGGTCAACTGAGCGGGTGCTGCCAGCTGTGCATAGGCCGCCTTTGGCGTGTCGTCCGGACCAGGGGTCTTGGTGACAGGGGCAGGAGGCGAGGCCGGCTTGGCGACAGATTTGGCGGCCTGGCTGGGCTTCAAAGGACCGCATGCAAACGAGATGCAGCGCTTTCTTTGAGGAGCCTGAGCCGGGGCGTCTGACGCGTTGTTGCTCTCGGGCTTGCTGTCCTTGACCGCTGCACTGGCAGCCGGCTTGGGTGTCGTATCAACAGACGGTGCCGCAGCCTTGGCGTCGCGAACCTCGCCGTTAACCGGTGCAAAGCCGATGTTGACGAGGCGCGGGCTGGGCGAGTTCGTCCGGGGAGGTGTGGTGATTCCAGTATCGCTGGTAAAGCCAGCAGTCGAGGCCATGCTCGTGTTGCTGGTAATGGAGCGTCTCCGCCGGGGGTAGAGGCCAGAAGCCGGCATAGGCTCTACGGCCTCATCCTCGGACTGGCTCTGGAGAGCGCGAGTCAAAAGAGACTCAGTGCGGTCTCTTGAGCGATAAGCATAATTTTTCTCAAAAGTGTGAATAGCAGCAGCCTGCTGTCGCGGTTGGTCTGGCGGCTCGTCGGCGTCAGCAGCGGCGTCCTCCTCCACGGCGTTGGCCGCATGTGCGGTCCATGCCAGGACGTTGGACGTCGCTGTGTCGTGTCTTGTGTAATTTGGCATTTTGGGTGAAAATGTGAGATGTGGAGGGAGAGAAAAGAGGTGAGAAGAAAGTGAGGCGGGTGAGAGTGCGTGAAAATAAGAGTTTCAGCGGAATATAAGGGACGAGAATAGTAAAGGTTCAAAAATAGGGTTCCAAGGTGGTGAATAATACGGCGTCGTTGGTCGAGGTCGTGATATCAAGTTGTGCGTTCCAAACAATGTACGCGGGTGGACCGCCTTTAAACAAGTCAAAATCGATCTTGCTCAAAGGCTCTTCTGCAAAAGCCCAAAGAACAGCACAAAGATTATTGTGCGTTCCTAGACAAAGCCAGAAAATAGGATTGAAGGTATTGTCGTCCCTAGGGACCGTATTGCTATAAGCGGACGAACATCGTCAAAAGCCAATAAAAAGCTGAAGGGGAGGAAGAAGGGTGAAAGGGGAGAGTGCGGCGGGAGGCTTGATATAAGAAAGCAAGTCCCCCCCAGATGCTTTCTGTGCGATTGAGTTAGATGTCGTCGAAGCTGTTCGTGTCCGTCTCACGGTGAGATAGAGTATCGTCGATCCAAGGTCCAAGATCCAAGGTTCCAAGGTGAGTTGTTCAACGTTGTTCCTGTTGCTTCGTATTTTCCCGCGAGGAAAAATAGAAGGAGGCGAGGAATATAAAGACAAGAAAAGAAACAATTCGAGTCAAAACAAAGAAATCCGGTCAGACAGCTGATCCTTGATCGAAGGGTTTGGTGTATTCCAGGTTTTTAGGTTGCCAGGCGGGAATGCAGGGACTTTGGTGTGTTGTGCAAAGAGAAGATGAGTCGCGCAGATTTGCCGCCAAAACACAGCCACTGGTATTGGGAGAGCGAGATGGCGGGCGGTTGGCGTTTTTAAGGTGTGTGCGAGTACTCCGTATTTGGTGAGAAGAGAGGCAAAGGCGAAATGAGGAGATGAGTTGCCTTGTGACTGTAGATCAGGACGCGCACAACTGCGAATATTGTCGAGGTTGAAGAGGAAAGAAAAGAGAAACCGAGTGAACAGAGTGTGGGAGGAGGGCGAAAGGGTAGGAAAAAGAAAAAGGGTTCGTATGGAAACGGAAGTGATGTGTAGATATGTGTGTGTGCGTGGGCGTGGGTGTTGTCGTGAGGGGGGAGCGGCTTCCTCTAGGGGGAATAAAAGATCAGGTTTTTTCTTAAGGTTGACCCTATCGTATTTTACTAGGGCCCTTGGACGGAAGGAAAGAGGGAGGCACGGGGGGCGTTGTTGCAGTATTGGAAGTATTGAACGGCTGCAGTCAGCGAAGGAGGCGTTGGTGGTACTTGCTGCACTAGAAAGTGATGGTGGGCGAGAGGGAAAGAACGGAGAATGAAGGAACCAGTCGGTATTTGCTCGGACGGTGGGACTGGGGCTGATCAGTTTTGTCGAAAAAGGCAGTCGTGGACAGTGGGGGCATGACCACCGACGACGCAGGGAAACAAAGAGGAAGGCACCAGAAATGGGACAAAAGCAAAGAAAGGCGGAAAACGGAGGGAAAGGCGCTAAAACAATGGGATGAAAGCGGTGAAATGCAGCGCGTTTCGCGCCGTTCGCGCTTGCTACGGAATACGGAATAGGCACAAAAGGACCAGGTTCGGGCCCATAGTGCGACTCGCATTTTGGACGAAATGGAAGGGGCGAATGAGAAGGGCGCTGCAAAAGGCAGAAACAGCCAGTAGCGTGGGCAGAACGGGGGGATTCTCGTGCTGGCCGATTCGTCCCTACTAAAACCAGCCCAACGTTTCGCGGAATTACTTCATGCTCCGTAATAATTTGGAAGGCTTGCTGGCCTGCTCCTTGCACCCTGCGCCTGCTTGCGCCTTGTTGCGCCTACTTGCGGTGCGTGCTCTGTAATCCTCGAACTTGCTTGGTGCTGCACCACCCTGTGCATTACGCGTGCAGTTGCCATGTATTACGATGAAATTCTCCTTCTTCCTGGTTCTCGAAACAGCGCCAGGCCAATTGCAAAACGGCGACGAATATAGCGTTGTTTCCAGCGAGCATACCCTCGTCTTTTTCTCCTCTTCTTTCCTCCTCGATAATGTGAGATTTGGCATCTGGTGGGTGGTAGAGGGCAAATGGCAATGTGGGATGTGCAACGGGCGACGTGGCTCCGTATAGTTAGCACTGTATCCGACGTCATTTGTGTGAGAAATACAGTGCTAGTAAAGCGATTCAGCCATTAGCGCACGGTGATCTCCAGGTGCGACATTTCTTTTTCAGTTTTATTCCCATTTTCTTCCCAGCAGTGCTCCGAGAACGCTGTCTGTGCCTCTAGCCATGTTGCATGTGCCCTCCCGAACCAATTACGAATGATAGCCCTCCCTTCCTCCGTTTTGTCGGGACCTGACAATTTACATATACACTGCAAAGAAGCGCTAGAGGATAGTCCGTTTTCTCTACGTTTTGGGGGCATTCGACACGCGTTTCCAGCGGTCTGGTAGACCGTCGTCGAGACGGTGTGGTTTGTAGCTTGTTGTATTGTAAGAGAAAAAGGGATACCTGGGAGAGACTGGTGCGACTGGTCCGCCCGATCTAGGAGGCAGGAGGCTGTTGGTCGCAAATTTCTCGGTGCTAAAATTTTTCTTCAGTGCAATTTTTTCTAGCGAACATTCAAATTTTTACCCCTTCGAAACGCTTTCCTCTTTGCGACCATCGCCACCGCCCAGTGCCTTTGTTGGGAAGAGAATAATTAGAGCTATGAGAGCTTCGGGGGAGCAAAAGCAAGCCAAAAAAAGAAAATATTTTCCCTTCTTCTCGCCAGTTGGCCTGGGCTCGCCAATAAGGGTCATTTTATTCGATGATTCGATGGTCCAGACCAGGCGAAAAGCCATGGCGAGAGTCAGAGGAGACTGTCAGGAGACTGATGTCCATTCAATGACAATAAAAAGCGCCAACGGACGAATCAAACGCATGCCGTAAATAAACTATGCCGATGAAAAACGCGATCCTGATCGTGGCTTGCCGTCGAGATCCCTGTGTCATTTGCTTTTTTTCTTTTGTGTGTTTTCTGTGCTTTTTTGTGTGCATTTCTTTAGTTTTGCCTTCAATTTCTCACCGTTTTTCGCCTTTTCCACTCCGAGTTCTCATTTCGGTTTCTTTTTTCATTTATATTTTCTTTTTATTTTATTCTTTCCCTTCTTTTTTCATCGCAATTCAGATCTTGGCTTTTGTCCCCTGTCTCTTCCTAGCAGCAGATCCCCACTGACCATCGCTTAAAAAAGAAAGAAAATGGAGACCTTGAAGAACAAGAGGGTCTTGTCAATTGAATCAAAGTCCACCCAAATCCACTCCAGCCGTAACTGTTGAAAGTGGTCCGTGTTGCAATGCATATCGAAAGCAAAATAGCTGTTCTGTTCTGACTGGTCCTAGGGCTGCATTTTCGGCTCCATTTGTGGGCTTTTGCATCTCGTTTCTTGCATTTTGTTACCATTTCGTTACGTGTTTTTGCTTTTCCAGCCTCCCCAGCAAAAATGGCAGAAATGGACAGGCAAAAGGCCCCGTTGATATCCGCATGTTCGTACAGCTGTAATTTCATGCCCCCTCAAGCCCCCTCTGGCTATTTTTCGGCATGTTAAGCCCGTTTTGTTTTCTTGGTATCCTCTTTCTCACAACAATGACAACACAGCTGAGACGCGCATTATCTCGTATATTTCACCGTACAAAATACGTAAATTTCAGCATGCAAAGAGCGGTGACATATTTTTGGCCTTATTTCCCATACATTTCACAGTTCACAGTTTCGGTCTTGGCACGCTTACACCGTAACAGGTCAAGAGCCAAAAACAACCTAAAATATCAAGTATTTCAGCGAAGCCAACAAAGAGTCAAAGACTGAGAAGACGAGATGAGCGCCGAGGGATCTGCATGCCCTGCGGCCTCTGATGCCGCGCCTACTTTTTTTGTGCCCTGCCGAGCCTTGGTTTTTTGCTCTGCAATACGGCTTTGCGCAAATGTGTCACGGGCGCCGTCTACTCCAAGAACGTGTAGCGCGCCGTAGCGGGCTTCCTGCCCTGACCTACATCGCCCTTGTGCCCTGAGCGGTGGGACGGGTCAAATTGCGTCGCCGCTACTTTCAGGGTACGACGGTCCCAAGTATTGCTTAGTGGGCTCGTATTGCCCGCGGTATTGCGCAGTATTCAGTATTGTACAGCATTTTTAGCGGTCTTGGCCCTGGAATAACAACAAAAGATCAAACCGTGAGACGAGGCGCAATGAAAACAGGACAAAGAAGGCAGCCGTACGGCTCATTTCTAGATGATCGCATCGCCTAAAACCAACGTGCGCAGCGTGTGCCCTGTTTTTGATTGTTGATATTTTTATATTTGTTTTGTTTCGTCGATTTCCCCCAACCCTCGTCCTCAGTGTGCCTTGTCTGTTTAAATTACGGGAGACAGATATGCTCCGTAGCCTGTCCCAACTAGCGACAGAACCCTGTTTCCCAGGTTTTTAGTGACTTGAGAGGCCCTGAAACGAAACAGCCGGGCAAGGAAACAAAACAAACATCTGCAAAACAAAATGAAGGGACGCATCTTTGAAATTCATTTCGACATGCATGGTGCGTCTGCTAGCCCGTTCTGCAGCGTGCTTTCAAGACGAACAGGGGGAATGCAGAGGGACCTTGATTTTGCTTCCGTTTTTGCGATGATCAGATTGAAGAACGGCACCGTTTTAGTGAGGCCCCATACCGGACATCGTATATAATTTAATTCGTCGTAGAAATTCATACGAGATATCAATAAAATCTCACGGCAAGCACAAAGGGTCAAGCATGCACGGCCATGCCCAACGACGTAATAAGCCGTATTCGTCCTCTTTATTTTTGGCTTTTGAGAAAAGGGATCGTCGCTTTTGCCGCCTTTCTCACCTGCATTCTTCCCGACGCCACTTTGATACAGAGTGCTGGATGCTTGATGTCGTGGCACTGGACATAATTACGAGTCGGCGGGTTTAGGAGGGTTTTTGTTGCCTGTGTTTGCCTCTTCGCAAAAAGAACGGTGAAGATCCCTTGGCTTGCAGAACATTCAAGTAGGCACCCGTATGACAAGCTTTCAGGCCAGGGTAGAAGGCATAAGAGATCTTGCAGCAGAGATGCTTTTCCGTCTTCCTTGTCAGTCTCTGTCAGTATGGAGTATGTCTCAACAGCATTGAGAAAGAAGATTGGGATATTTGTCTGTCTTGTCTGGATATCAAACTCCTCCATCTGGTAGTGTGCATGATGCTGCAGAACAACCCTCCAATGATCGACCTCTTGTCGATTTTGCTTCCTTTTTCTTGATTTCTTTTCCTTCCCTCAATTGATTTCGAGATTGATCTCTTGACCACTCTGCATCACATCTCTGTGTGTACTTCATCCCGCTGCACTTTATATACTTGCCCATTTACCCTTCTTGGTCGTCTTCCTTCCATTCTTCGATTGTGTCCACCTGCCCTGCAGCCATGCGGGCCTACTGCACGTTGACAAGCTACCTACATGCGATAGCGCCATCCATATTGTGTGGTTCTCCATGCTGTTACTGTTCTTCCTCGTGCATGGTCTTCTGATTATTTCGCAATGTGACCGCCGCAAGCGACGTGTAACATGTTTCCATCTAAGCGCAGGAAGGCCAGAGACGACGACCAGAAAGAGGAGAAATGGCACGAGCAAAACGGAGAGGTTGGTCGTCTGTCGTTCGTCCACAGTTTCAAAACCAGGATGCATCGCCTGTCGCCTCTTGCTGCTCAATGTCTATCATGTAAAATCTTCCGACCCTCCAACCTTGAAAAGAACCCATACGAACCAAAGTCCCAAACAAACGGTGGCTCGCTGGCCAACAGGCAATATCAAAGACAAGAGATCGACTAGCACGGGGTTTGTTTCTCGTCAATTGGGTGTCGTGCTGTAACAACGCAGAAAGGCAAGTCGCAGCGCCCCTTCGCCTCCCCCCTCAAAATATTCTAGAAAATCAGCAGACAATAAATCAGGGTGGTGTAGACCCTGTCTGCCATGATTTGCTTGCGGCGTCGATCCCCGATGCAAGTGAGTGTGTCAACAGAGTGTCTCTGGTGAATATGAGATGAGACAGGAGTGTGTTGTAGCCGAGGATATTCAAAAATGCCACAATTTCGACAGCGTAAATCGCAAGACCATCTTGTTCACCGCATCTTCTGACGACAGAACGACATACCACAGTAAAGATATGCTGGACGAAAAGAGGAGAAAGGGCATCCGAAACATCAAGATGTCCATCAATGGGGACAAGAGAGCAAGGAAAGCAAGAGAGCAACCGAAAATCGCTGGGCAATGTGACCCTCGCCGTTGCATCATGTCGACGTATGCCCCTGCCAATGTCTCTCCTCCCGACGTGTATATCGCCAATCATACATGCCAGCAAACAGAAAACAAGAAGGGACCGAAACCGCAGCCCATTTCACTAAAGGGTTGGCCGCGATAATGGGCCACATAATGGACAACAACAAACATCAACCGTGGACCCTTCAGTTCAGCAGCTCACGGCCCGCATGAATGCGTCGTCACTTTTGTTTTTGTCTTGTCCCGTCAATGTGTCTGCGAGTCAGATATCGTCGGACAAAGACTGTCACAGACAGAGCTCAACGCCACGTCGTACCGACCGTTTTCCACGTTGTGAGATGGAAATATTAGGAGTATTATGCCATTTCCTCGACGTGTAGGTTGCAGTTTGTCGTGTGCGCTTTTGGGTTGTGGTTGTGGTTGTGGTTATGGTCAACCGGAGTGGATTGTCAGTGTTGACTGTACCCCCACGAAACAACCCCCTCTTTCTGTCGCCCTCCCTCTCCCTCAAGACAGCCGCTCGTAATACCATCGTGTCGTCGTTATTGCAACCCCGCAGTTGTAATGCACAATGCACAGGCAAAACAGCTGTTCTCCCTCTGTCATTTGCTCTTCCTTTGCCTTTTCGTGTTCGGCTTCCCCTTTCGGACCCTTTGGCGCTCATACCGCGTGTGGTCGACAATTCAAAAGCAAAAAATATGAGGGTAAATCCGAGAGAGAAAGACAACACAAAAATGGGATATGCAAGCGGCAGTGTGCGAGAAATATCGTGTCGAACTTCCCTTTCTCGTTCACAACCCTACGAGTGCGAATTCGATCGTGAGATTTATCCACCAGAGGGAAGGATTTCCAGATCCCACTGAATACCCGTCCGTCTCGTCTGCTCCTTCCCTACGACGACAAAATAGATCATCGTGTGAACAGTGCACGGTCCGGGAAACATGCTCCTTTTTTTTCTCTGGGTCCTTCTCTCCTTGCGAGGCCAACTTGTAGTTTCCTAATTCGGAATGTGAAATCGAAACACCACAAAAGAAAAAAAGGCTCACAGGAAGGTGCTGCCCGCCGTCCACTCCCAATAGCGGCTCCACGCAAGGGCAAAGAGTGAGAGACAGGAGGTTTGATTTCGAAAGGAAGGAGGGTGGACAGAGAGAAAGAGCGGTCCCAGTCGGCCCTCCGTTTTGCCTCAACAGCGGTGAACGATGCAGGAGCACTAAAAAATTGGTCTGCCCGTTTTCGCATTTTCGCAGGTGCGACCGTTTTGACGGCACCCGCTAGCGGCCTGTACTTGGCCTGTACTTGAGGTCAAGCATTCCATAGTCCCGAGTCTAAGCTGATTCTGCAAAGCTTGTCCCACTTGGTATAACCAGGAGGGAAGGACAAGAGGAAACGACGAGGAGGACAAGGAAGACGTGACCAACGCGAAAAGAACATAGGACGAAAACAGTGAACATCGCGAGCGAAATTGTTATGGCAGGGAACCAGTATGGCTCCAAACTGTCGGTGTGGCCCCTCCTCGCAGGAGACAAAGAAATGCGATATAAAAATATTCGAAATAAAATTCAAAAATCAAACTGACGAGAAACAAGCACGACGCGCTCTCTCCCTAAATATTTCGGGAAGCAGACAAGCGAACAATAACAGACGAATCGCACAAGCACAATGGCCGCAACAAGCCGTTGTCTGCTTTTGTAAAGGGTTCATGCCCATGTGCGTGTCTGCTTTTGTCTTCCCGGGTGACCACATGGCCTCACCAGATGCCCATGACAAAGCGCCGCCCTTTGCTCCTTTTTGATCATTTTTGCTCCGGTGGTGCTACCATTCTCAGAAGCTTTCTTTGATATCTTTCATTCAGGGTGATGCAGGGCCAGAGAAGAAAGAAAGGGCCCTGCACGGGATCCCTCCGTTTTAATTCTTCTTCCAACAACCAAATCCTCTACTCTTTGTTTATCTCTTTGAGCCTTTTTCGAAACTCTGGAGAGGAGCTCCATTTGCTCCATTTGATAATGGAACCCGAAAAAAAGACGGACACTCACTAACAAGCTCCGGCGACCTCGTCAGTCTGGAGTATTGTCTTTGCGAATGTCTCTTTGATGTACCTGACGAGATGGGGTCAAGCTATGGCAGCTAGTAAACGCGCTTCCCCTTTTCTAGCTCTTCTAGTTGGTTTCATGGTGAGCATGGAGAAGAGGGAAAACGTTCTTCTATCTATCGTCCCTTTTTCCAGTGGTCTTTTTTACCCCCTCTTTTTGCCTTGCTCCTTCTACTGAATAGTGAAGTTGGCGAAGTTGGTCTGAGGGATTTACGGTAGCGGTCGCTCGCGCAAAAAGAGTTTGCCAGCGCAAGCAATGGTGAAATATACAGGTGTAAAAAGAGAGGTGTAGAAAAAGGAGTGAGGAAACGGGCCTTTTGCTATTGAGTGCTTGCAACACAAACGGCCAACAGTCAAAAACTTACAGCTCAGATGTTGAAACGCGCAATGCTGTGTTACAGAGAGCCGCAAGTAGAAGAGACAAAGAGAACGTACGATGTGGTGTGGCACATGGCACAGCCAAACTCACGCCCAAGTCAAAGAAGTGAAGTGCCAGGCCATGGTATCAAACAATGCCCTTTCGCCCGGTATGCCTGTCAGATGCAAGCATGTTGTGAATGCGCCGGAGTAGCAGGCATTGATGCCGTGCTCTGAGGCATATCCCACCACTCCATGAGAACAGTCCATGATATATCAAGATATTATTTCAATGACTTGTAAGTGGTCATACGGAAAACGCATCAGTTATATTACTGGCCGCAATGCATATTTATTTGGCCTGTCTGCTCTTCGGGACGGATCCGGGCTGCTCATGGGCCATAAACCAGTGAGACAAACTGGACATATATGGCGACAGCAGGAGGCCGTATCAAGTCAATCGCTGAGATCCTGACAGCTCATTGACCATGCAGAGATTAATATCGATACGTGGAAACATCCATACATGGAAACCGAACCGCGGAAAAGGCTGAGATGTGATGCTGTACGCGCAATACTTTGTCCATGGGGTCTGATATCGCCGCCACGGGCAATACGTACGCATCTATTCTATCGTCGACCGAGTTGCGTTCAGGAAACGGTGATCAAAAGAGTTTGATGGCAACCTATACAGAGCAGGTCAAATGAGATCCAAAACCGTACCCGCCGAAAGCAATATCCAATAGGCCCGATGTATATGCTGTGTATAAACCAAAAGGCGACCGAACTGATGAAGCGACGGAAACCAGGCATCAGCGTTCGAATTAGGACGAGCTGTCGCTTGGATTTCAGCCTGGCATTCGTCATCCTCGCATCACAATTGGAAGCTCTTTTCCCTCTTTGATACTTGGAGTTTTGTCATGACATGAGACACCCGACAACGGAGCGAGGCGCAGGACTTTGGCAATGGAAGAACTACCAAGCTTTGTTTCCACAGACTGGATATTGTCATGATGAGGTCATGCCCTGGATGCTACGAAGCCGGCCATTTACCGCACTGTCTCGGAAGTGGACGGGAAGAAGTACATGCAACAAAGCGGTGCCAATATGCACTATCTTTTTAAGCGGGCTTGTCGGGAAAGCCACGTACAGTGCCATGTGACCCCTCGCGTGACTTTGTCATGTGACTCTCATTTTGCCGGCTAAGCAGGGTGCGGGTAGAGCGGTGGATCCCCCCCTAGGCGGGCTCGAAGGAAAATCGGAATCCATTTTCATTTTCTGGCGATGTTTTTTTGCTCCTGTCCTCCGAAAGCTCCAACCGACCACGCATCCACGCCACCCGCAGAAACCCCAATTGACCGGTTTCTCTCCCCTCCACGCCCTCCGAACCTCGTTTTTCTCTTCCTCTCTCACCAACCGCCACAATGAACTCGATGCGCATTGCCCGTGCTGCGCTGCGCGCTCGCCCGTCCATGGTCCCGCGGGTCGCTATCCAGCGGAGAACCTATGCCGATGCTGTCCCCGACAAGGCAAGCCACCGACCCCGAAGAAGGAGGAGAAGGAGCTTTCTTTCGTGGAAGAAGCTTGGAACTGTTGTGCTAACTCTAGTGTCATGATATAGATCAAGCTGAGCTTGTCTCTGCCTCACCAGGTACGGATTTAAAACGCGCAAATGCAAAATGACGAAACGGGTCATGTTGTCGCAGCACCCCTCACCAACGCCTATCCCTCAACCGACGTCAACATAAAGACATGATTCGCGCACATCGAACTAGATATACCGACGACAATAGACGAACGAATGCTAACGTATACTCTTCTTCCCGAACAGACCATCTACAAGTCGCAGGATGTCGTGCAGGTCAACATCCCGGCCGAGTCCGGCGAGATGGGTGTCCTGGCCAACCACGTGCCGTCGATCGAGCAGCTGAAGCCTGGCCTGATCGAGGTCATTGAGGAGAGCGGCGGCTCCAAGCAGTTCTTCCGTGAGTCAAGTCACCCGCCAATGTCAACCGTCTGACGTCCGATGTCCGGCCGGCCGGCATATCCCGTCATGCCGGATATTAGCGCCACATGTCAAGTCAATTACTAACCTCTCCCTTTACTGTAGTGTCTGGCGGTTTCGCCATTGTCCAGCCCAACTCCGTCCTGAGCATCAACGCCGTCGAGGGCTACCCCATTGAGGACTTCAGCGCCGAGGCCGTCAAGTCGCAGCTGGCCGAGGCCCAGAAGATCGCCAACGGTTCCGGCTCCGAGCAGGACATTGCCGAGGCCAAGATTGAGGTCGAGGTCCTCGAGTCGATCCAGGCTTCCCTGAAATAGATGACACGCTCTTAATTCCCTTTCCTCCTCCTTCTCACACCTTCTACGACCTCCTTTACCCTCCTCCCGTCTTGTGTCACTCTCCTTTTTGACCGTCTCTCTTTCCCTCCACCAGGCATCTTGTATCCAAAAGTTGAAAGAAAGCACGAAAGAAAAGCATGAGAGACATCTAGTGTAGAAATATTTCCGTGCATATCATGTTTTTGATTCTTTCCTGCATACATGCACAGCCAATTTTCAAAAATACAAATAAATTTCATCAGCCATATATCACCGTTTCCAACATGACCGTTACAAGACCACCGTTCCAGGGGCACCGTTCCAAAATCATAATCTCTGATCTCTTCCAACAGAGCGGCCTTGTGTCGTTGTTGATCGATGCATACTTGAAATTGAATTATCGGATCTGCGCTCCCATGACAGTTCTGTGCAACACACCTCTGTATATCTATGACGGATATGCCATTCTCAGTTGCCTCCCCCTTCGATCAGGCCGCACAAGGCTACGGTGTCCACGAGGCTACGGTATACACGAGCACACCACTACCGGTGTGTCCGATCCGTAATATATATGTGCGGCCGGGGAGGCATCCCGGAGATGTCAAAGCATAGGATCAGCGATGATCACAAATCCAAGCTTCCACGGCATATACCCATCGCGACGCCCGTGATATATCTTTGGTGTTCGTGAGTCGTCTATATGGTCCTGGGTGTCGTTTTGCCATGTTTAGGCCATGTTTATATGTCTCCTTCGAGTTGTGGTTGTCGTATTTGAATATATTGTGGTGAATTTTTGAATTTGAAAATATTAAAAAGAAATCAGTACTATTTTATATCCTTTCAGATCAAAATTCAATATGAAATAAAAATATAGGCAACTTGCGTTTAAAAATACAAATATAAATTATTTTCCTGGGTGAATAACAAAAAGCTTCAAACACCAACAGTTCAAGCACCAGAAGCAGAAGTATTGCCAAAAGAAGAAATTATGCACGAACCGTGAAGTTGAAGATTCGGGACTCCTAAAATGGCTGCCGCCGAAGCTACGGCACTCAGTGGAATGTCGAACTGGAGAGGGGGCGACTCACTGTGCCTAGGCTGCCCCACACGAAATCGCCTCCCCGCAATACTTGTCATTGAGTGGCAGCTCCAATTGGCAACGGCCGCCAAAGTACTGTATTATCCGGACACATGGAAACCGCCGAGGAATAATTGAGACCGCGATATCGCATGCAAACTCTGGAATCTCACGTAGCCAACAAACTTTTGTAATTTCTTCTCTACACACTACTTCATGTCTCTGTCGATTGCCTCTGCCACCTTTTCAAAACGACTTGCTGCTGCTGCTGGCCCTTCCCTCCTCACTCGCTCCTTCCTTCCGCGCACCAACCTCACTCACTACACCTCCTTCCGCTTCACCAGCAGCACTCCGGCCACAATGGCGCCTGCGTCGACCCTCCGTGTGCCCAACTCGGCCATCTTTGTCTGCGACATCCAGGAGAAGTTCCGCAATGCCATTCACGAGTTTGACAAAGTGTATGTTGAAGCGTACCCCCAGTAGTTTACCGACGCAGACCGAAGGCCGAAGACCGACACTAACCGACTCTCTAGGATCCTCACCTCTCGCAAGGTGCTCCGCGCCGCAGCCATCCTCGACATTCCCGTCGTTGTCACGACCCAGAACCGCTCCCGTCTCGGCGAGACTGTCCCTGAGCTGTCGTCGTTGTATGCTACCGATGCCGCTTCCGGCTCGGACAAGGCCAAGCTGATTGTCGACGCCGACAAGACGCTGTTCAGCATGTGGACCCCCGACGTCAAGGCCGCTTTCACCTCGGCACCCGAGCTGGCGTCGACGTCGACCGTCGTGATTGTCGGCATCGAGTCGCACATTTGCGTGACGCAGACGGCGCTGGATATGCTGGCCGCCGGCTACAAGGTGTTCGTGCTGGCGGACGGCGTGTCGTCGAGCAACCGCGAGGAGGTTCCGATTGCGCTGGCGCGGCTGCGGGCGGCGGGCGCGACCATCACAACGTCCGAGAGCTGGATGTACGAGACGATGGGCGACGCGGGCATCCCTGCGTTCCGCAACATTATTAGCCTGGTGAAGGACACCAGTGCCGACACCAAGACAGCCCTGTCGTCGCTGCTGTCGTCGAAGATCTAGGTCGACGAGTATGGACTGTTTGTGGTGATGCATCTTAGTATGAAAAGCATGGAGCATCTTGTATATATACATAGTATGGTATTTTGAATTTGTTCACATGAGCATATTGGACATCGATTTTTTATAAATTTGCATTTTTTATGGTGTTTTTGGCCTGCATCCGTTGGCGAGAAGCGGCATTTTTATAATTTTCTCAACATCCCGAGCCTCGCCGGGGAACTGTTCCTCTTGATATAAACTGTTCAGCTATACGCTGTCTATGGACTAACGCTGCCCACATAGTCAAACGTGGCGTCTGTTCCTGCCACCACGATTCTCACACGAGATATTCCTCCATTAGCACCTTGTTGACATCCGACAGGCCCTGTATAAAGCCGATTTGGAGCTGGGCAAGAAGACACCCCATTAATAAACGCCAAAGCTAAACCCCTATGGACCTGCTCGGTAGTGATACGATAATAATGCTGAGTTCGAGAATGGGAGATTACCGCATCAAACTGTATGCTCGCCAACTCATTCCGCTGCGGGTGCCTTTGGCTTGGACGATTTCATCCAGGCAAACGCAGATGCACCGCCGACTGGGTTCGACGTCCGGGGAGTTGTGGCCGAGGACGAGTTGTTGCGGGCCTCAAGCGCAGCGAGGCCTTGCTGGCTCTTGTTCTCCTTGCCAGCGTGGAGCGCGGCCGCATTGCTACTGCTGATGCTGCGCTTTGATTCCCACCGGATGACATTTGAGGGTGCTGAGCTGCCCCCGGTGGTAGCACCACTGCCGCCGCCGCTGTTGTTGTGGCTGCCTCCTCCCGCGCTGGTCGCATTGTTGCCTCCACCACTGGCACTGCCGCCCTCATTTCCAGAGGCGGCCGCGCCAGAAGGTCCTTGACTCTTCCGGCGGTGTTCACCGCTCGAGCGAGGGGGCGGGGGAGGCTCGTATGCGGACCCGGTGCGGGCAGATGTCGATCCGTTGCTGACCTTTGGCTTGAGGACCTTCATTGCCCGAGGACGTCCAGCTGGCTGATACCCGCTCAGGGGGCCGCTCTCACGGTGTCCACCGTCGCTACCTGTTGTGGATCCGCCTTGGCGCCAGGAGCCCCAGATCGCGCTCGCATCACGGCGACCACCGTCCGTACCAGGCCCAGCACTGGGCCCAGCTTCCTTTCCGGAGTAGTCTGAGCTCGTGGAGTTCCGAGGCGGCTTTTCGCTGTCGGCCCCGTTCTCAGAGGGCGCGCCGGATGCTGCCCCGTGCCACTTCGCAGGCGGGATAGGATGGGTTGCCGTTGGAGAGACGGCTCCAGGGCTGAGAATATTGGCGCCTTCAACGGCTGTCGTAATGCTCCGTAAGCCAGGTGGACCCCTGGTTAAGCGCATACCCCCGTGGGCGTCACCATTGTGCTCTTGTTGGCCCTCAAAGTGTCGAGGTTCATCGCCTGGTAGACTATCCAGGTCATCGTCGAATTGATCGAGGTGGTCTTGCTGGTGCTCGTCGTCTGCACCGTTGACGCTATCACGGGACTTGGCATCGCTAGAAACAAATTCTGCGGCGGCGGCATTGAGCTTGGGCCGGCCTGGAACAGCGCTCACTGTGCAGAGGTTCTTAAACAGGGCGTCATTTTCAGGCCGCACGAAGGGAACGCTCAGCTTCTCTCGCTCACTGCTGTACACCGACAGGAGATTTCGTGAGAATAAGATATCGGCGCTGTGGACACGGAGGACCTCGCTGCCAATGAATATGCGGATGCCCTTGCCACCGTCGTTCTCTGCTGCATGCTCCGAGCCGACGACTTCGAAATTAATAGCAAGGAAGGGAATCTGCGGGACGGGATCCGCCGACTTCGTTGCAGGAATGGCCTCCGCTAGGTACGTTTGCAGGTGGATCTTGAACGAGTTGTCAACCTCACGATAGATAAGGTCGTCCAGGCCAAGCTCCTTGACGAGAGACAGATCGATGGTCGATTTTTGTGCCCCAGTGCAAACGGCAGCGTACAGAAGCGTGTTGTTGGCAAAGTCTTTGGTAAGCCAGCACCGGATAATGGCTGGAACGGAGCCGAGAACAAAGAAAACCGGTGGTGGCTCTGGCATGTCGATGGGTGAGTCGTCCTCATGGCCACCGGTCATGTAGTTGGTATCAAGGGCAATGCTGCTGCCCCGCCCAGATGCTGCAGAATGCACAGAGTGAACGGAGTGGCCTGCGGAGCTATGCCTGCCATCCGACTTGTGCGAAAGTGACCGTTCCATCATAAGGCTGCTTCCTGGCCGAAAAGGCATCTCGCCAAAGCTTCGGCCACTCTGGGCTAAGTTTGCGCTCTCATCGAAGCGGACGCTGTTGGCACGCGATGCCGCAGCTGCTCTCCGGATCGGTTCATCGTCGGGCTCGAGGTGTAAAGATCCTAACGTCTGGCTTTGTTCGTCGAGGTCAAAGTTCTCCGTCGATGGTATACGCATGGGACCTGAAAAGTATGTTTGTTAGCAAAGAGCTTCAAGATCAATAGGGCAAAGTCTGTATGGAGGGGGGCGTACCATGCTGAGGCGTGCCGACCAAGGCGCTTGGGAACGGTGAGGTAGACCAGGCTGACCGCATTGCCGCATCGTCCTGGTGGCGCTTTTCTAGGCGCTGTATCCGCTCAATCTGGGTTGACTGGACGGCTTGCAGCTGCCTGACGTCCATCTGGACATTGTGGAACTCTTCACGACTCACGAAGAAGCGAGTATCCATGCCCACAGCAGGCTACGAGAACGTGGAAAGAGAGGGAGCCGTCTGTCGTGAATGGAAATGGCCGTAGAAATCGAAGGACGACCGGCGTCGTTGACCAGGGTTGGAGTCAGCTCAGAGATAATGCGTTGGTTCTCCACGAGGTGTATTGTTCGTTTGTCTTCTTGTCGTCGTTAAGTTTTGGCCGGCTCTCGCTTCACGTTTGTATCGTCGTAGGCGTCTCCTATTCTGTACAACAGAGCCGTAACGCTGGGAATACAGCACGGCAAGAACAGATGCAGGTCCTTCTCTCGCTCCTTATCTGCTGCCCACACACGCACCGGGCGCGTTGCTATAGCCGGATCGAAAACACCTTGATCGAAGAATGTGGTGGGTGGGATACGCTGTTGAAAAACCACACGGACGCTGTCGAATAGAAGAACAAGCGTTCGTGATCGCGCACCGACGGGAATGGACGTGGAAAAGCTTTATCTGCGGGTGTGAAATGGCGCTTTGTATCGGGGGAGATGAATCGTATTTGAATATTTATTTGTCGTTCTTATGTGGTTGTAGAAGTGGAAGAGTCTGGCGGAGGCAGAACTCGTCGCTCGACACCAAAGGCCTCTTGAAGGGAATGTGAAACGATGACAGTTGCGTGGGAGGCGATTGTCGTACAAAGCTGAGTTGCTGAAGAGGAATCTGATCGAATGGCCTCGAGTATCGAAGGCAATAAGTGGGAGGTGATTGCGAAAGGTTGAGACTGTTCTTTTTGTTGTTGTGTCGCAAAAGGACAAGGACGTGATATCGGACTGAGATTGCTCAGGCAGGCAGGGGCGACTGGAGGTCTTTGTAAGGCTGGAGAAGGGACGGACCTTCCTGAACGGTAGACGGTGTATCGGGGCGAGGGCGTCGGTACTGATCAATCGGCTAGATGGAGAGGGAAGGGGCGGCCGAGACCGAGACAGGAGGGAGGCAGGAATGGAATTTGTTCGAGAATTCGAGCGTAGAATCGGGCAAGAGCGATGCACTGCGAGGAGGAGAAAAAGGGGGGCGAGGTTGATGTGGTGGATATCGAGAGGCGTGAAAGTAGCTGTGTCTTGCAGAAGAGAGAAAAGAGTAGCGATTTGCGTGCACGGATCTATATCTCGAGAAACGGTGCTTTGGATTCGAGTATTGGAAGGGAGAAGTGATAGGAGAGAGAGAACGAAAGGATGCGTGTCTGTAGATGATACCGTCGACGTTGCGATGGGCGGAACTTTTTCCAGGTTTCAGCGATTTTCCCATTAAAAATAATTGGGCGGCGGACGGGAATACGATTTCTTAAGGCAACTACAGTGGCATGGTAGACGGCCGCTACTGCTAAACGTCCGCGTGTTACGAGCGCCTTCTGTTTGTGGAAAGCGCGTGTTGCTAGGCGCGTTGCCAGGTAATTGGCTGCGAGAGAGTGTAAGTGGAAGTGGACGCAGAGGCAAGAGGCAGGAGCTGTGTCTCATAAGTCCGTCCAAAGTAGAAGGCGCATTTGGCCGCACTTGCTATCAAAAGTTGTCTCTCATTTCAGGGGCAGGCATGACTTGGTTGGACTTGACCAAATGAGACTTAAATTTAAACTATTCTATAATTGCATATCATAAACCGCATCCATCTACGACATACACTCACTCAATCCCTACTTCTCCAACCACGGAGCCACCCGCCACTCGGGATAGGCCCAGCCCTCCATGGTCTCGCTAGGGTTCGGCGGATCGATATGCGGCCGCAGCTCCTCAAAGAGGACCCGGTAGCCCTCACCGGTCAGGTGCAAACCGTCGGTCAGCAGGTTAGCTAGGTAACCTCTCTGGCCGCCCGCCTCGTCACCGAGCACAACACCACTGTTGGGATCGAAGCCTGCTGTGCGTGAAGCGGCAAGGTCCATCATGGCCTTGTGCAGATCGACGACAGCGGCATTGGGCACAGACTTGGCCACACGGCGTGCCGCCTCAGAGTATTGTGCAGAGATGCGTGCCTCACGAGACGTCTTGCCGTCGGGGCGTGCAAAGCCGTTGAGGCGCTCGAACTCGTTCAGGCGGATGGCGTCGACCGGCGGAGGTGTCACGACCAGGATCTTGCCGGGATTATGGGCCTGGATGTTAGGGTGGGTGATGATGGCCTTGAGGTTGACCTCGTACTCCTCCAGGTCGACATGCTGATTGTCTTTAGTTGCTTGCTGGGCAGCATCGTTGGCACCGAGCAGGACGACGAGGACGGCGATCTTGGGCGTGAAAGGCGACGGCTCAGAGGGAGGAAGAGGGAAGACGCTGGGCAGCACGCGGAGTGCCTGGGAGGTGTTGTATCCGGAGAGGCCGCGGTTGACGATATCGTAGCGACGGATGCCATGTGCCTCAAGAGCGGCCTGGAGAGAGAAGCCGTCCTGAGTGTTCGGTGCGCCCTGAAAGAGAGAGTCGCCGAAGAGGACGATCTGAGGATAAGGTGCAGCCATGTCGAGATATAAATGTGGGTGACGTATGTGCCGTAGCTTGAGGGCAAGTTTATGGTCTCTTAGGAAAAAGATAAAAGAGAGGAGGAAAGCTTGCGCTATATAAGAAGCCGCAGAAAAAGAGAGCGGAGGTGGGAGACGATATCGCAAGACCGGGGGAACGTCGGCATGGACTTGCTCCCCAGAATGCCCCGCGTGTGTTTGGAGAGCTTCGCTCGCTTCGCTAGCGTGGGGTATGTCTTCCCGACGGTGCCTGTAAATGCACCTGTTAGCTTGGCTGGAACAGGTAAAACGGGCAGCGAATCCGGCTGAGGGCACAAGGCTCGCAAAAAGTCAGCATCAAAAGGCAAGAACGATGGGTGTCATTTTGGAATTGGGCCTTCGATGCAACTGTTCCTGCTTCATATGCGCTACTTCTATTTTGGCGTTTGATAGAATGGAAGGGACGATGGCTGCATGCTCGATGCTGACTTAGCCTGCAATTGTGGGCGGGTCTTGCCATGTGTACTGAATATTACACCGAGGCTGAAGCTTTCTCTGTCAGGGGATGCTTGAATTTCACCTTGAACAAGTGGGACGCAAAGGTTCTTTCCTCAAACACACCAGGACGCGTATTAGCCCTCAGACTTTACACAACGGGTCGCCGATTGTCTTGCACCTGAGCAGACGAACACGATGTCTCTGGGATCTCGTGTCCTCTCGGCCAGTCTCACGCCTCTTGGTGCGGCGGCCACCTCAATATCTCCCGCCAACCTGTGCCAGGCGTCCCTTGTTGGGCTCGCTGCCTCTGTCCTGGCACTCAATCTTTTACCGGCGGCCACACGAAAGCTCCTGCTTGACTACGGCGCGCGGGACAGCAATAGCGCCGCTACAGACACACAAGCGAATGCAGAAGACAAGAAGGACAGCACTGTACCTGTGCCGGAGCCAAATCTCCTGGAACGGACAGTCGCTGCCGTTGTATCACGGCTTCAGGTGCCGCACTCGTGGTTTGTCGGCTTCTACGTGTTTTACCTCATTTGCTCCGCCTACTGGGTTGGACAGTGGTGGTCTTGGAGACAGGCGGGCGGAGCCTTCAAGTCACCAGGCGGTCTCTTTGGCTATATCTTGATGAGCCAGCAGTCATCTCATGTTGTGCGGCCATCGACATCCGCGCCGTCCATGGCCTTTGCCCAAGTGGCCGTCGTCGTTGTGCTCGAGGGACTCCAGGCTGGCCGCCGGCTCTATGAGTGTGTTGCCGTCTTCAAGCCATCCAAGGCCAAGATGAATGCAGCGCAGTTTTTGTTGGGCCTTGCATACTATGCCATTATGAGCGTCGTGGTATGGGTTGAAGGTTCACGTATGTTTCAGGGCCACACTTCCTACAGGTTTCTTGGTTCCATCTTTGGCCGTTCGCTAATAATATTTTCACTTATAGAAGCCATCCTTGCCTCGACATCTTCAGCGCCATTTTCACCTATATCTAAAGAGACCATAGTGAAAATTGCTGTTGGAACACCTCTTTTCCTCATGGCATGGGTGGGCCAATATTGGTGCCATGTCCATCTTGCAGGCCTCAAGAAATACTCGCTATCTGACGAGGGTCTCTTCCGCTATTTCGTCTGCCCGCACTATACCTGCGAGTTCTTCCTCTATGTTGCGCTGTCTCTTGTAACTGCGCCGGAGGGCCGGCTTATGAACCGGACGGTTCTGTCGTCTCTTGTCTTTGTTGTCGTCAACCTTGGCGTCACGGCAGACCGTACTAAGCAGTGGTACAGCGAAAAGTTTGGTGCAGAGCGGGTGGCCCAGAAATGGAGGATGCTTCCGTTTGTTTTCTGAACTCGCAGGGCCGGCCTGTAGGTGTTCTGAGACGGGTCCCTTATCGGATCATGACCGCTTGAACATCCCGAACTTGTTCCCTAGCTTCGATACCTTCAATACATCTCGATATGTCAAGCTGACGCGTGTCTCTCGTGCATTTTGACCAGAGGCAAACGGTTCTTTCGACCGCAGCAAGTCCCAGTTGGCGATGGTCGACTCCGTCAAATCAACATCCTTCTCGATATCGGCTATGCCGTGCAGGTAATCGGTGTAGAGGTTGTCGGTGGTGATCAAAAGACTACGTGGTTCTTGGAGGATTCGGGCTACCGGTTCGGTATGCAGTGTGCCGTCCTCGTTGTTCTTGAAGATATTCAGGCAGAGGCTCGCGCCCAGACTTACGGTGCAGACTACGGGGTGGTATGCCGAACCGTCCTAGAGACACAGCACCATTTGAGTGTGAGCCCACGCGAACTGTGCTCCGTACTCCCACATCCTTCAAGCATTGTACAAAGTATAACCCACCTTGTGCGGCATGATTCCTACGCCAGGCGGATATTCGTTGATGAGGACATGATTTGGACGTTTGTGTGGGCTGTCGGAGAATATGTTGTCACGCTCACGTTCGGCATTCCCTCCATCGTCGTCATTCCTGCCGGACTTGACAGGAATGGTGAGGAGCCGCGTGATGACGGGGTCGACGAGCCATGGCGGCAACGGCGCATCGAGAAGCTTATCGTGAAGAAGATCGGACGGCCATGTTTGCAGGCGGCGGTGGGAGAGCTGTTTCCATCTTGGCTTTGGTGCAGCTTCGACCTGAGGAGTGAGGAGAGGAGAGAAACGGAACCACAGTTGTCAGCACAAGGCTGTGGCTATCACATTATCGCTGCGTCACAGAGCCGCTTACCCTTTGGAGAATCTGCCGCTCTTCCTCTTCTGTGATAAAGTTGCTAATGTAGAAGGCTGTTGCAGGCAAATCCTGGATCTGCACCGTGTCCAGAGCCGCTGGTAGTGACAGCTGGGTTGATGGGAGGGTTTGTGGTTGTGGTTGTGGTGTTGGTTCAGCCATGGTAGCGATAAGAATGTTTCGTTGTTTCTTGCAAGTTTGTCTTTGACAACAGGGCTGGTTGGAAATCAAGACCAAGCCAACGGCCGAGAGATAGTCGTTAATGGTGTCATGTGGTCACGAGATAGCTGCAGGCCGGAAGACTTTGTGCATCGAAGCGCCCTGCTGTGAATGGCTCAAGTTGTGGATCAGCAGCTGATCAAAGCCTCAAAGCCTCAAAGAGAAGCAGGTAAGAAGAGGAGTAGCCGCGCGGAATCCCACCTGTTGTCTTGACCTTCTGCAACAGCACGCGATGCAAATGCACAGTCTTGATAGGATTTGGATGGAGCTGTGGATGTTTGCCAGGTGAGAACGTGCCAACGTGTTCTTCTGGTGGTCTTTTGGCACGAAGGAAAGCACAGAGCGATAGGGAAGCAAAGGTGAAAAATAGCGTGCTAATTGCCCGTCGCGCGATCGTCGCGGCCGCGCAGGAGCTAAGTAGGTCGAAGAACAGGGGGGCGCAGTTTTAATCTTGTCTGATGGCGGGTCCAAACAAAAGATGCTACCCTTTTGTGGTTCTTGACGAGGATGCAAAATGAAGAGAACCGTGAATGTGCAAACGGGAGCCTTCCTTTTTTCGCGTTGATTCTTTAATTTCTTGCGATGCAAGCCGAGATCATATCTTACCTGCCGGGAAAGAGCGAAGCAAGAGTGCTCACAGCAAAAATAGACAAAGAGCTGCCCAAAGTACCGAGCGTACTGTTTAAAGCGGCAGATTAGCTGCATATGCACTGTATACATTAAGGACACGCTTTTCACTGCAGAATTTGGCTTTCTATAAGTATACATACGCAAATCCGCGCTAGACACTAGTGTTATTTTACTGTGCTATTCAAACACGAACCAGAAGGCAGGTGTCAGACCAATCACTCGCTCTACATAAGACCCACTTTTATATTCAAAAAGAAAGGGGAGAGCAAGAAGGCAGGAAGGATGGGGCAACAAGCAGGAGACAGGAGGTTGAACGCGTTTAAGAGTCGCTGTTCGCCCCGCCGTTACTAGGCCATAGAGCCCAATCAGCGTTGGCGGCGATCAGACTCTTAGGCGGCGGAACAGGCAGCTGCTTGCAATGGATACAGGAGCTGGATGAGTGCAAGAAAGGTGAGTCTCCGCCCAAGACAAACAAATAGCGCCAGTAATCGCCCCTGCCTGCACTCGGCAAGGGGAACTTTTGCCCCTAAAATGCCAGCTAACTCTCGTGCCTTTGGATCTGACAGAGTCTCATGGGCCCAAACGTCGCTGTTGCCTCGTGAAGAAACGAGGAAGGCTCACTCTTTTTTAGGCGACTTCTTCAATCTTCTTCGCTGTTGTGTTACGTCCAGTGCGCCTTCCATTTTGATCCGCCTTTCGAGTCGACGGTCGTGCCTTCCTTGTCTGTCTTCTGTTCTGTAATTATCGACCGTTGCCTTGGCTTAGCCATGCGTGCTGCTTCGTTTTGCTTTGGCCTGTTCACACCCATTGCTCCTTCCTCATACTGCTTGTTTACAATACTCGTGTTGTTTTTGAAGGAAAGAGCGGCAGGCTTTTGAATTCGGCAGGACCTCTCTCCCCATTTTGGCTTAATTCGGGCACTGAGATTGCCTAGAGTACTGGCTCAACTGCCTTGCATGGGGGTATCTCAGCTGCTGGCTGCTTTCTGCTTCGTGTGTGATCTGACTGTACTCCTGCCCTCCTACAGCCCTCCTTCTTTGATCAGCCATTGTCGCCCCTCTCCTTTCCCGCCTTCCCACACTATCCTAGCAGACGGCAGCCAAGGAGCCCTACTCTTAAGACACGACCAGCCAGCCCAGTCAAAACACCAGCCAAATTTGCAACTGGGGGTGGATTTCCTTGCTTGTGTGGCGGTTTCCTCGATCTTCCCTCCTCTCCCTCTCACTCTTCATTTTCCTTCTTTCGCTCCCCATTTCGCATAACGACAAAAATCTCTATCTCGGTCTCCATCCTTTCGCCATCCTTACGCCATCGCGGCGACCTGTCTTCCACGACATTTCATCTTTCCTTTCCATTCCATCCTTAGTCCGATCGCGAACACCGCTTTTCAGGGCGTTTGTTTTGGTCGCGCGCTCCTTGAAACTCGTTCTCGCTCTCCACCTTGTTCTCGCTTTTGGCTATCGTCTTTCGACCTCGACCTCGACATCGACGCGAACAATTACTCTTGCTGTTTTGGGGGCCTGGAATCTTCCTCGTCCCTAGATAGCCTTTAGACGCGCGACCGCGACTTGTCAATTTCATTTCGATTGGTTTTCTCTCGACCTCGTCTCTTCTCGCAATCTTTCACTTTCTTTTAATCAACGCCCACGTGTGGCTTCACCCTGCGCAGGCCTAAAGCGCTCTCATCATGGTGTACACCAGAAGGCCCTCTTCAAATTGAATGTCATGGATGCGCAGAATGCCAGCGAGGCCACGTCCACGAAGCCTAATGCTTCATCCACCGCCTCCTCTTCGCGTGTCCCTGATTCGCAGCGACAGAAATCATCCTCAACTTCCTCTGCCGCGTCAGTGAACAGGTCACCCACTTTGTCTCGAGCCGTGCCGCCATCCTCGAGGGATCCAAAATCATCAACAAAACCGGGAATCTCGTCATCGTCGTCTTCGAACAAGGATCGATCCCGAAGCTCAAATACACGAACTACGTCTCCGACATCAACGCGCGATGGCAAGGCAACTGCGTCCTCGTCTCGCGACAAACAAGATGACGATGGGGGAACAGACGGCAACTCAGAAGCGGAGACGATTGTCTTGTCAAAGGACGGTTCGCCGTCAAAGCCACGAAGCCGAAAAGTAATCAAGCACGAGGACAAAGACAAACCCAACGGCACATCTGCGTCATCTGCCGACCAGGGCTTGACGTCTCGAAGGCAAGCTGCAGACAAGAAGGACGGCTCAGCTGAGAAAAGAGACAAAGGAGACAAGGCCGGCGATGCCGCGGACGGTTCCGCAGTAACACAACCCAAGAAAAAGCGACTCCACGACCGACTCCAGCCAGGGAGCGCACGCAGCAAAGACACCTCGAGCAGCCTCAGCTCAGCACCAGCATCACCCCCAAGAAGCCGCAACACCTCTTCACGTCCGCACTCAGGATCGGATTCTGAACATGATCGCAACCAGCGCACCAAATCACCGAAACGTTCCTCATCAACCGCGTCGAAGGATAGGCTACGGCCTCCAGAGAAACTCGTTCCCCACAAACGGAAGGCACCCAAGGTGGAATCAGACGATGAGACCGAGGTTCACAGTGCCCGCCGTTTACGGTTGGCGAGTGCTGGTGCTGGTGGCGATGGCACTTCGCATTCTTCGAGCAGGTCTTCTGGCAAGGACTCGTCGCGGAACAGCCTCGGTAGCAACGGCAATGCTAATGGTAAGGCATCGGCGCGAGGCAACAGGGACACCTCGCAAAACAGATCGGTTTCCCCGCAGGCTCGCTCGCATCGGCGCAGTCTTTCCACACAACTCCAATCTCAACCCAGTGGGCTCGGTCTTAAAAAGAAGAGAGTCCCTGCTCCATTGCAATCAACGGACTACAACTCAGACGACAGTACTGCGAGTGGGAGCCCTCATATCAGGGGCGTAAAAGGTCGCAGCCTTGCAACTCCAGCAACTGCGGAGTCTGCCACATCTCCAGCAAAAACGTCAACGAACAAGAAACACCTCGATGCCCACGGCCAGACATTGCTAGCTAGGGCTTGTGCTAGGGGCGAGGTTGAGCTTGCCAAGCAGAGATTGAAGGAACGGCCTAACGACCTCAACACCGCCGACTTTGCTGGCAACACGCCGCTTCAGATTGCTGCCCTTAATGGGTATGGCGACATTGTGAAGCTTTTGATCAATGCCGGTTGTCAATTGGATTGCGTCAACCGTGACAAAGACACCCCACTTCTGGATGCTGTTGACAACGGCCACCTCGACGTCGTCAAACTGTTACTGGATGCTGGCGTCAATCCCCGCAAAGCCAACGTCAACGGAGAGGAACCGCTCGACCGCGCAACTGAGGAAATAGACAACTGTGAAGAAATACGGGCGGCATTAATCGAAGCCAAGAAAAATGTCGGCCGGCGATTCACTTCCGAAGAACATCGTCACGAGACTGACGACGCACGCAACTCTCATCAACCCGAGAGCCCCCAAAGGTCGCCGGCACCGACATCTCGCAGGGCAGGAACACTGCGGGCAACGAAGACGAGCAATCATCTGCTCTATATGCCAATGGACGACAAGACACTTCGATTGGCTGCTGGCCGTGGCGACGAAGAAAATGTTATGCGCATTTTGAACGTCCGCGAGAGTTGCGACGACCCCGAGTCAATGGTTGCCGCGTCGCGAGGTGGCCATGATGTTATCTTGCAATTGCTGCTCGCTCTCGGCCAGGCTAACCCCGACCCCGAACCCATCCCAAATGCCCCGGCCGAACACGCGACCCCGATTCTTGCTGCCATTGGTCAAGAGAACATCAAAATTATTTCCCTTCTCCTTGACCAAGCATCTTTTGATCCTACGAAACGATACAACGGGCAGACATACTATGAAATCGCTCGAGAACGACAAGGCCCGAATTGGCAAGATGAGGAGGATATGCTTAAGAAGGCATACGACAAATACAAGAAGCTGCACAACGGTAGATCGAAGGACAGCGAATCCCGGAGATCACGTGCTTCTGAGGTTGCTGACGAGACACCACGATCATCGCAAAAGCGGAAAAATGCCAGCCCATCACAAGAACGGCCAAAGAAAGCCGCGACAGGCACGAAAGTTGGCACCACCACTACGAGCGGGACGGCTTCCGCTGCTCGAGATGAAAAGGGCTCACAGAAGCGATCGTCTGACCAAAAAGCTTCAACTGCATCGGCGGCCAAATCGAGACAACGCAGTGAGCGCAGCCCTAGTGCAAGTATCACCAACCGCGACACACCACCCCCGTCAAAGCAGTCGACAAAGTCAAAGAAGCTGGATTCCGACAGTATTGCTGTCTCCTCAGAAGGCGAGACAGCCAAACCCCGCAGGAAGAAGCTCATTTCCGGCCGAGAACTTAAGGACGAGAAGGTTCGCGAAAAAGAACGTGAGCGCGAAAAGCAACGGCGAGCTAGCATAGCTTCAAGCAAAGCTCCAACGCCGCCCAAGGGCTCGTCCAGCCCTCGCCCTGATGACTCAGCCACCGATAAAGAAAAACCCCGGACTGAGAAAATCCGCGACCGTGACCGCGACCGCACGCGCCAGTTGAAAAAGGAGGGGTCCAAAGATGCTGCGCCAGGTGTGGCAGGCGAGGGGTCTATCAAGCGCAACAGACTCAGCGAAACGCCACCAAATGCAAGTGTCTCCGACAAAGATTTCAACGAAGCTCCCATCAAAAGAAGGAAACTGGAAGTCGACAACGGAACCGGAAAAGAGAGGCGACTATCCAAAGGCAGCGCACCACCCGACGACATCCCAACCAAGACACCTGCTGCCTCCAAGCCATCAAATCAAAAGCGACGCGACGACGATGAACGGAAATCATCTTCTGCCACCAAAACCAAGAAGCGCGACCCATCATCCGACCGCGGCCGACAGGACTCTTCAAAGCAGTCCGTATCGCCCGTCGAGAAGAGTATCCACGTTAAGTCCGAGGACATCGATGTCGAGATGGCTGATGTGAGCTCTGAACGGCGGTCGAGCGGCGCATCCACAGCGGCCGAAGCGGACGTTGCGCGCCAAAAGGACGAGGATAAGAAGAAGAAGGCCGAGGCCAAATCTCAAGCGCAGGCGGCAGAGGCGAAGAAGAAAGACGAAGAAGCCCAGCGCCGTCGCCGCCAGGAAGAAGAGGACGAGAAGCGGCAAAAGGAAGAAAAGCGGAAGAAGGAAGAGGAGAAACGCAAGCGCGAAGAAGCTGAGGAGGAAGCCAGGCTGAAGGAAGAAGCTGAGAAGAAGGAGCTCGAGGACAAGAAGAAGAGGGAGGAGGAGGAGAAGCAGAAGCAGCGCAAGAAGCTCGAGGATGAAGAACGCCGTCGCAAGGAAGAAGAGCGGAAGCGCAAGGAAGAAGAAGAAAAGAAGAAGCTAGAGGAGGAGGCAGAGAAGAAGCGCCGGCAAGAAGAAGAGGAGCGCAAGCGCAAGCTCGAGGAGGAAGAGCGCAAGAAGCGAGAAGAGGAGGAACGCCTTCGCCGCGAACAGCTCGAAAAGGAAGCCGCCGAGGAAGCCCGCCGCAAGCTCGAAGAACAGGAGCGCAAGAGACGCGAACAAGAACGCCTCCTTGCCGAGCAGAGGGCGGCCGAGGAACTCCGCCGTCGCCAAGACGAGGAGAAAGAGCGCGCCAGAATCTCCAAACTCCCACCTGCTCTGCAATGGCTCAGTCTCTGCCCCGACCCGAAGCAATCCGCCACAGCCTACCTTTTTAGGACCATGCAGGGCCTCCGCTACGACTGCATCGATGCCGCGGCCAACGGCACCGAGGAGGGCCGCGAGCAATGGCTGTTGAACACACAGGCGGCTCTGGTTCTCGGCGAGAAGGATTTGACACTGGCGCGATTCTCGGCATGGCCACGCCAGCCAGCCAGCGAGGCTGCAAAGTTAGCCATTTGGCGCCTCGAGCGCGACCGCTATGCTCTGACGGACCCGACATTCTACGACCTCGGCAGACAGATTCCAGGCTACTACGGCGCGCAAGACCCAACCGAGCTGGGCTCACTGGACCTTGAGGATCTTTGTCTCGCGGCCTGGGAGAAGTATGCAGCGACGGACATGTTCTTTGTCAAGGTACGCAAATTTTCCTTCATATACACTGTTTCTATTTTGCAAACCTGGGCTAACCACTTTCATTTTATAGGTCTCCGACTTCATGGATGCCGTTTCCAGAGCTCCTCATCTTCGTGGCATGCAACTTGCGGTGATGTACCGCGAGCTTCCTGTCGACATGGCAAAGCCTATGGTGCTGCCCAAAAAATGGAAGACCGACCCCAATGCCGAGGACTACCACGGATTTGCTCCCGGAGCCAAGTACTACCGAGATGGCATCTTCACCCACCAAAAGACGGCCGGCATAGACCGCAAACGCAAGGCGCCTCCTCCGGCGCTACCTGTGCCACGCGACGGTCTGCGGGCTCTTGCCGCTGATGACCCCGAATTCGCATCCAGGTCACGGGCTTTGGGCGTGGATCCGATGAACCACCCCGCCTATGCTGCCCTTGTGCGACGTCAACAGCAGAATGGGATCGCCTCACTCGACGCGACAGAGCCGGGCCACGTTAACGGCACGACCCGCGTGAACGGAACTAACGGCACCGGCTCCGAGCACTTCGCATCTCTCCCCGTCCACTCTGCCAATGGCACCAACGGCGCCCGGAGTGGCTGATTGCATATTGTCAATCACACAATGTTTCTCGGCCCGTCGACAATGCCTTTTTCTTAGAGGTCTTCACCGTGCAAGACCTCGATCGCTCTCTCCTTCCTCTTCTTTTGTCTTCACTTTTCATTTTGTTTTCTCCTTGTTTCCTTTTCTTTGTCTCTTTTTTCTGTCTCCCTTCTATTTACGGCTGGTGTTTGGGCGCAGCGTTTTGGGAAATGGGCTTCTTGGGTTTTGTTTCGCCCCTTTCTCTTTGCTTTTGTTGGCATTATGACTGTGTTCAGTTACGGACGTTTTGGCTGGAAAACGATCAGGCACAATTTCCTTTGTCACTTCCCACAACCTACTGGGCGGCGCTTTGCTCCAGGTCTTTACTGGCTAGCCTTTTTTATAAGGCACAGCTGCTGTGTTACTATATATTATATATGCTTTGTAGTTTAGCAGTGCCCGTGCATGGGCTTTTTACGGACCATATGCAGCGGCCCGCTGAGGCCTTTGGACGAGGCGGTTGCGGTCAGCGGATAGATAGTATTTTTCTTTCGTTTTTTATTTGCCGTTGAAATACAATACCCAATATTATTGTTCCAATACTTCTTTGACATTGCTAACTTGTGACATTATGAATGGTAAATGTGAAGGGAAAAGTGGTGATGTGAAAGTGGGTCTGCTGCCTTTGAGCGGTCCAGTGGCCAATGAAAAGTGGCGACTCGAAAACAGGTAAGAGTAGGGCCCCTCGCTCGCTGGAAACTTTCCCCACGAATATTCTCGCCCCGCCAAAATCTTTTTTTGCAGCGTACTGAGTACAATTTGTACAATTTCGACATCATCATCGACACTTTGCGTACCTCGCACACGACCTTCCTTTGACAGAACCTTACCAACGCGACAACGCCGTATCTCCCCGTTCTTGCAGACACATACGGGAGCAGCCTTTCACCCCGAACAGCAGCAACTTTTGCACCCGTAAACAACCCCGCCACAAACCACATAGAGAGTTCGCGCTCTTCGCGACACAAACCGCCACTATGTCGACGACCGTGGAAAAGGTGCGTTTCCCGCTCTAGCGATGGTTACTAGGAGCTCAATCGAAGTAGCTGCTCGCCTGTGACCATGTTTCTAACCCTTGTTTCGACACAATAGATCAAGCAGGTGGAGGACGAGATGGCCCGGACGCAGAAGAACAAGGCCACCTCGTACCATCTGGGCCAGCTCAAAGCCAAGCTCGCGAAGCTGAAGCGCGAGCTGTTGATGCCGAGCTCCGGCGGCGGCGGCGGCGGTGCAGGTTTCGACGTTGCCCGCACGGGTGTCGCCAGTATCGGTTTCATCGGTTTCCCCTCGGTCGGCAAGAGTACGCTGATGAGCCGCTTGACCGGCCAGCACTCCGAGGCCGCCGCCTACGAATTCACCACCCTGACAAGTGTGCCTGGCCAGGTCACGTACAACGGCGCGCCGCTGCAGATGATCGATTTGCCCGGTATCATTGAGGGTGCCAAGGACGGCCGTGGTCGTGGTCGCCAGGTCATTGCCGTTGCCAAGACGTGCCACTTGATCTTTATCGTGCTCGACGTCAACAAGCCGCTCACCGACAAGCGCGTTATTGAGCAGGAACTCGAGGGCTTCGGTATCCGCATCAACAAGCAGCCGCCCAACATCACCTTCAAGAAGAAGGATAAGGGCGGCCTCAACATCACCAACACCGTCCCGCTGACGCACATTGACAACGACGAGATCCGCGCTGTCATGAGCGAGTACCGCATCAACTCGGCCGACATTACCATCCGCTGCGACGCCACCGTCGACGACCTGATTGATGTGCTCGAGGCACGCAGCCGCAGCTACATCCCCGTCATCTACGTCCTCAACAAGATCGACGCCATCACCATCGAGGAGCTCGACCTGCTCTACCGGATCCCCAACGCCGTGCCCATCAGCTCCGAGCATGGCTGGAATGTCGACGAACTGATGGAGGCCATGTGGGAGAAGCTCAGCCTGGTGCGCGTGTACACGAAGCCCAAGGGCAAGCTGCCCGATTACTCGGCGCCCGTTGTCCTGCGCGCCAGCAAGTGCACCATTGAAGATTTCGTAAGTATAGGTGCTTGTGTTGTTAGTAATTTTGTTCAGTCTGTACTAACATTCACAGTGTAACGCCATCCACAGAAGCATTCTCGAGCAGTTCAAGACGGCCGTTGTTTACGGCAAGTCCGTCAAGCACCAGCCGCAGCGTGTCGGTCTGTCGCACGAGCTGTGCGACGAGGATATTGGTATGTCTTCTCCACTCTCTTCTCACCTTTAATTTTGTCGAGCAATTGCTAACCGTCCTCTTCTTTTAGTGACGATTGTCAAGCGCTGATTTTCATACCCAACTGTTTGGGGTCACAAGCTACAAACTCGAGAGAAACAATACAGCATGCGGAGGTGTGCTGTATGTTGGGGATGAACTGCGGCAACGGGCCGAAACTCACTTCGGCCTGACCGCTGTGATCGAATGGCCAGGCACGGGGGACTGGAGAGAACAGGATACAGAGACAGAGAGGGCAGCGGCTGGTCTTTTGACCGCATTGCCACTCTCATCTCCTCGTTCCTTCTCGCAATATACGAGCCAAGGAGAGGTTCTGTCTGTGCCTGCTGGAGGCTCATAGCCTTCAAGAACGGTCCGAGCAGACACGTTTTGAATATTTGCCACGACAAAACGGCAATGTTGGCGCGGCCAGGTGGTCGATGGGGGCCCAGAAGGGCCTTAATTCGCCTCTACCTCTACTCTACTACTCTACTCTAGCCATGGAGGCCGCCTCCTCCGCCTCGCTCTCCATCGAGGCTCTTACTACTCTCTCCTACCCCCTTGTGCTTTGGGGGCCATTGATCAATCACACAAAAATGGTAGTGACCTACAAAAAATAACCAACAAAAACCAACAACAAAAACCAACAACAAAAACAGCAAGACATTACGATACCCGGAGGGATAGATTTAAAAGCACTAGAGATCATAGCAACGAGGGAACAGGGTGACATGACATACAAGGCAGGCGGTATGCCTTTTCCGTGCACAAAATATTAGAAAATAGGAAATGAATAACGAGATTTTTATCCACAGCTTCCAACAGGCACAGCTTTGACTGGAGAAGAGTGAGGAGTGAGATACGAAAGTACGACGCGAAACCAACAGACAAGATCAAAACAGGTAATGCGCCGGGGGCTTGAAGGATCGGGAAAAGAAAGGGGGCAAAAAATAAATAATAATGAAATAAAGCCAAACACAACAGAGTGATGCTAAACCCATCTCTGTGCGCCGGAACACATCAATCTGTTTCCCGTACCTGCATCTGTGCTTCTCGTCCATCATGGCAGTGGCGGAACATCCCCGTCAGAAGCACCAACAGTCATGGCCATACGACGTACTGATGTTCAGGATATCATCGGGCAGACATTTGTCAATGGCCTACTACGCTACGCTGTACGAAGTAAGATACCGACGTTTTTCTGTCCTTGAACGAAGCCTGGTCCATCTGCCGTTCCTCGACGCGTGCATCCGTAGCATTGTCTCCATACTAAACGGGAGTACGAGCTCATTAACACCTTGTCGTACCCCATGGCGAGTGCCACTGGACAGGCCAGACCAGGCCATGCTGCACTCCAGATATCTTACAAAATAGACGCGGCCAGGCTCGGGCCAATTTGCGGCCTTTGCGCGGAGAGTGTGAAAAAAGAAGGGGAAAGACAAGAAAGACAGAGAAAAGAAAAAAAGAAAAATAGAAAAAAAGAAAAAAAAGAAGGAGGGTAGCAATCCTGGAAAATCCTTGAGGGGAAACGATCTGTTGAATAAAACGAGGCACCGAGACACCCAAGACAAGGCAAGGCAGCGAGACAAAACGAGGCGGACTTTGCTTGGGAACTTGGGCAGGAAGGGAAAGAAAAAAGCAAAGAGGAGAGAAAACAGCTACATCGTACACAGTAATACCCCATACAAAAGAAAAAAAGAAACGCCCCCTGGGCAATCTCGCCTTTTTCGGAGGGTCCTTTCGTCCAGTTCAGCTGCTGCTACCCCTGCACAATCCTCGTCTTTCCCTTGTCAAATCTTTCCAGTTTCGACCTTTTTGATTTTATTTTCCCGATTTTCTTCTTCCTTTTCCGTCTCGATCGTTTTGGTGAAAACAGCCGCACCTCGCGCGCCGAGCACGCGAACAAGAAGGAAGACAAAAAAAAAAAACACGCGCTCGTCCACGATAATGTCGCACGGCTTTCCGCGTCTTATCCCAATTCAAACACGTCGGGACCCATTGGTGCGAATTTCCCGTCCTATCCAAATTCAAGCCAAAGCAGGCTGGCAGCCCTGTTGGAAATTCGGAGCAAAAAAGGGCAATCGTACCTCGTACTTGCGTGTGCCATGAAATAAAACCAAAAGTAAAACCAAAAAGAAAAATAGCAGGATAAGATCTTCCAAACCGCCCGATGAACAAAAACGATGCCCATATGTCGGATACGGAGCATATATCTGCGCTCGTACGTCGTAAAGGTACTTTTTTATTCAGCAACGTGAGAAAGAAATTCAAAATGGGTGTGTGGAGAGTGTATCAGGGGTAAAACGAGGAAAGGGGCGTACCCGAAAACAAAAAAAAAGACAAGACGAAATATAAAATATGACAAGGAGAGAAGAGGAAAAAAAAGACAGGAAAAAGGTCTGGCAAAGAGACAAGAAGGCCTGATAAGGCAGTGTGACTCCACGCGGCCAGACGAGGCCACCGCTTTTTTGTTTGAAAAATAAAACAAAAAGATGGTAGGCGGCAAGGCTGCAAGGGGAGGCAAGCGTGTCGTGTGTGTTGCAATTGTCAAAGAGGAGCCGCCAGGCGAGGCACAAGTAAGTCACATATCGCATATCCAGTCTTGGTGCGGATACTGCAGTGCCTTCCCAAGGGTTTGATCCTGTCAGAGACCACATCCGCGTGGACATATGCAAGCAGCTGCCGAGACAAGAGATACAATAGGGAACCTCAATGTAAGAATGTGGGATATCGAGTACCTTGCACGAAAAGGACAAAACACCCCGAAGAAACCTAAATGGCAAGGCAAGACAAAGCAAGGTGATGGGAAAAAAAAGGAAAACAAAGAGGGGGGCACCTGTCAATCCGAAGTGCCTCCCACAATCTCTCACACCGACCGTTGTGTCTTTCTTTGGGCCACATTGTCCCTGGCGCCACCACATGTTGTGCTCCCACCCCCGAGTTTTGAGACCCAGGAGGGAACAGAAGAGGGTTGTAATACTCCGTGGTTTTCCTTTCTTTTTCGAAAAGGCGGTCTCTGCCATTGCACAAAAAATATTTCTGGGGAGGCAGGGGAAGAGAGAATCAAAATCAAAATCAAAAGCAGACACCACAAAAGTACAACGTAATGTCAAGGAGAAATAAAATCGGACGAGGGCATTTGCGACCCACTTACCAGAGCCTTACGACGTACACAATTAAGAGCAAACAGCAAAAAAAGCAATTCGTTGAAAAAGACAAGGCGAGAAGCAGGCAAACCGAGCCTGCATTACCGGGATGGGATGCGGTCGGAAGCAAAGAAAGTCGGTGCGGCCCAACCTGCGGCCGGCCCCATCAGCCCGCAGCGCCTGGGTTTTCTTGTTTTCTTTTGTGTCCCGTCTTGACTTTGATTTTCAAGAAATTTGTGCCTTTTTTTTTCTTTTCTTATTTTTCTCCCTTCCCTTTTCGTGCCCAGAATTTCAAATTTTGACACCCCCTCCTCTGCCCTCTTCAATTTTTTTTCCTCTTCTGCGCCCAGATTCTATCGCTTTCTCCAACGTTGCTTTGTGCCCCTGCCGGCCGTGTTCCCTTATTTTCATCCCAATTTCTCACTGATACCCAGCACCAGCAATGCAGTTTAGCGTGGGATGCAGATGGGGTGGTCGGCACACGGCGAGCGGAAAGGGGGCGTGCGAGCGCTTAGTAGCGCCTGTCTGGTCTCCTCTTGTCTCCATCTTTTTTGCTTTCTTTGCCCTGATCAAGATGTCCAGGCTGCATCTGGCCCCGTTCCCCTAGCCTTTCCGTCTTCTCTCCTTCCCTTGTTTGATCAAATCGAGAGCTGTTGGATCCATTTTTCTATCTTCTCTCTTCTGTCTTCATGTCTCGTTTTGTTTTCATCGCTTGTCGTCTCGCTTCTCTAGCCCCGTACTTGCATCTCACACGGGCTGTTGGATGGATATTATCCTTCTTCTGGGGGGGGGGGGGGGGGGGGGCGCGGGGGGGGGCGGGCGGGGGGGGGGGGGGGGGGGGGGGGGG